>PVJA010030190.1:0-26046 GCA_004027025.1 Myocastor coypus | reverse complement strand
CACACATGCGCGCGCATTTTATCATGGTCTATAAATACTGAAAATGTTTCTTCTATCTTTTACATATATATATGCATGTTTCCTGTTAAAGTTTCTGTTTTTTAATCTTGGTCAAAGAGAGTTTCACCCCACTCCCACAACCAGGCATTTGCTATTTTTTGGTTGTTTCGTTTGTTTGTTTTTGTTTTCTGAATAGGGTCTCATTAATCAGCTCGAGCTCTTCTTGGCCTTTAGCTTACTTTGAAGCTTAAGCTGGTCTTAAACTTGCAATAATTCTCCTGCCTCAGCCTCCCAAGTTTTGGAATTACAAGTGTATGACACCATGCTTGGCTTCTAATTCATATTCTTTCTCTCTTTCTCCTCTCTCTTCTCTCTCCTCTCTCCCTCTCTCGCTCTCTCCCTCTCTCCTTCTTTCACCTCTCCTCTTCTCTCCTCTCCTTCCTCTCCCCTCCCTTTCCCTTCTCTCTCTTTCTCTCTCCCTCTCTCTCCATTCTCTTCTTTTCTTTTTTGGACAGCATATCACTATACAATTCAACCTGGCCTTGAGTTCACTCTGTAACTCAACCTAGTCTCAAACTTACAGCTATGTTCTTGCCTCAGCCTCCCAAGTGCTAAGATTATGGGTATGCAATACCATGGCCCACTTAATTTTCTTAAGAGACATTTGCTTTTCTTTCTTTACATGTGTCTTTAGTCCTTCTAGAGTTAAAACAAATTCCGTGTTCATGTGAAATTTTAATAACTATACAATGTGAAACTTCCTAAGTGAATGGCTGATTATTACACCAGCATTTATTAAGTAATCTAAGACTTCAAGGCAGTCAAGGACAACGGCAATTGCACACTATCTTGCCAAAATTCTTTCCCCAAAGATAAGGGGAAAAAATTAAATTCTACACGAAAGTATAACAGTTGTTAAATAAATTGCTACAATTGCAAATAAAAAATAAAATTCAAAATAAAGGAGAAAAATCACTCAATTCCAGAGTATGCCCTCTCACTTCGCTTTAGCCACAGGCTTACTAAGGAAGCTACAAATACCAAGGAGAAGAAAATGAAAGTCTGGTGAAGGGCACTGAAGGTGCTTCGGGATAACAGCTACAAAGATCAAATCCACGCGAAAGCCGAAAACACTGTATCGCATACTGGCGGGCCAGAACACAGACTACAGGGAAGAAATGTCAGAGGACATTTCATTTTAAGGGGCAGGAATGAATTAAAAGAGTAGGTACAATTTAAAAAGACAAGTGTGATTTAAATGAGTACTTGCTGAAATGTAGAATGGGGAAAAAAAGAGAAAAAGGTAACAAGAAGGATCATTTGGCACCTGAGTAGTGGTGAAGGGTAGAGGAAAGCTGAGAATCATTTAGGATTCTGTGAAGCAAAAGGGATCCTCATAATCAAAGATATGACAACCTTTTCCTCAAAAAAATAAGAAAGATCCCCTAACTACTTGGACTATGCTATATTGGCAGAGGAGGGTGTAATTAAATTCCAAATAGTATAAAATACCCAAGATACTAAAAACGAGAGCAGGCAGATAGATAGCTCAGTGGCCTAAAGTGCCTGCTTAGGCAAGCTTAGGCAACCACAGGGACCACGGAGCAATTCCTGGCAGGCTACACCAGCCATTTAAAAAAAAAAAAGGATCAAGATGTGATGTGTGTAAATGTCCCTTCCTAGTAATCAGTGCATATGTCATTTACAGCAAACATGCACTAATAAATTTTAAAAAAAAATAAAAAATAAAACAAGCAAGAGAAAACTCAAGTCTATAAAAACTTCTGGAGAAAAATCATGATACAAAATTATATCAGCTGAAAGAAATTCACTACTAAAAATGAAGGAAAATGAACTATAATAACCCAGACAAAATTAAGTGAACTGAAACACAATCTTAAAAACTGAATTACAAATACAAAAGCTAAAAAACAGAAACAGACAAAGAAAATAAGAGAGGAAAAAAGAAAAGGAGGGAAGTAAGGGCACAGAAGGTTAAATTTAGGAAAGAAAAGTAAAAAACAAATTATTTCAGAAATGAAAAGCATTATAAGGGCAGAGGAGATAGCTCAGTGGACTAAGCATCTGCTTAGGCAAGCAAAGGAAAGTTCGATCCTTGGCACCACAGGCTGTACCAGCACCCCGGGCACACTGAGCACTGAGCTGGCCACAGAGTCCAGGCGTGGTGGCACACATCTATAATCCCAGCATGGGGAGGCTGAAAAAAGGAGGATCATTACAAGTCCAAGCTGCATAGTGACACCCTGTACCAAACACATAAAAAAAAGAAAACATGTTATAATATGTTAAAGAATCAACTCAATAACAAAGAAAAATAGAAAGGGTCAGAGCGAAGTAAAAATAGTTGTGGGTGTGGTGACACAAGCCTGTAATACTGAACTCCAGGAGACTGAAGCAGGAATATTACCAAATTCAAGCTTAACTTGGAACATTTAGAAGTTCAGTGAGATCTTATCTCCAAGGCTATGTTTAAGGGGGCTGAGGGGTACAACTCAATATGAAGATTCTGGGTTCAGTGTCCAGCACCACAAAAGCAAAATAAAGTAGGAACAGATGGTACGCAAAGAACAAATGGCACTTGTATGACAGGTTGAGTATCCCTTATTCAAAATTCTTTAGACCAGAAGTTCTAATGTTTTCAGATTTTAGAATACTTCTTTATACAAAATGAGGTATCTTGGAGAGGGGGGACCCAAGTCTAAATGAAATTAATTTATGTTTCATATATACCTTATAAATATAGCCTGAAGATAGTTTTCCCAAAATGGTTTTAGTACAACTGAAACATTTGGACAGTAACCTTGTATCACACGTTAAGTATGGAATTATCCACTTGTAATTCCATGTTTGCACTTAAAGTTCAGATTTTTTAAGCATTTGGTATTTTCAGGTTAGAGATATTCAACTTGTCCTGGACTATCTAAAAGAGAGAGGGATAAGAGCGAGGGGAGAAGAAAAGGACTGGAAAGAGAAGGAAAGGAAGAGAGGAGGGGAGGGGCAAAGGAGTGGAGTGGAGTGGAGTGAGTGGAGCAGGCTGGTTTTAACTACAATCCACAGGGCATAAGTGATGCTTGCTCACCTATAATCCCAGCACTCTGTGAGGCTCAGGTAGGAGGATCACAAGTTTGAGCCTAGCCTGAACAACTTAGTGACTTAGCAAGACCCTACATCAAAATAAAGGGCTGTAGATGTAGCTCAGTGCAATCCCCAGTGCCGCCACCATTACCAAGGGTGAGGGAGGGATCAAAGAAGATTTTCAAAAGTAGAACAAAATATCTGAACCAGTACCTTAAGGGATCACAAAGTACCTGCAAAGATTAACTCCAGAACAATCAACTCCAAGACATAGCCTGCTAAAAATATTAGATTTCAAAAATAAAGATAAACTGGGCCTGGCAGGATGGCTCAGTGGTCTAAAGCGCCTGCAGGTGGCTGCAGGAACTGCAGTTCGATCCCCCGCACCAACATGCTGTGCCAGCCCTGCCCTCAGGGCAGGCTGAGCAGGCCATAAAAATAAATAAACAAACAAACAAAAGTTCTGAAACAAGAAAAAAAATAAATTTAAAAACTTAAAAGGTTTAAAAAAAGATAAACTTTTAAAAGCCTCTCTAAGCAAAAAGACAAAATAACTCAAAAGAGCTAAAGCATTAGCCTGACATCAAGGAGGGAGGGCAAGATGCCAGCGGATAAGATCCTCCAGCAGCCAGTAAATATGATCCTCCAGCAATCATCTCCCTGCAGCCACTTTGAACAGCTACCTCAGGAAAGCTAAGACAGCAGGTGAGATACCACAAAGCCCAGTTTTCATGCAGTAAGAAGGACAAGCTGAAAAGGCAGGGAGGAAAAAACTGCCAATGTCACCCTTCCCTTAACTCCACCTCAGCTTCAGGGAGAGAAAAGGAATTAAGTCCAGGCTTGCAAACCTAGTACTAGGCTTGCCATGGTGAAATCCCATGCCCTAGGCGCCAGGCCTGCACCTGTAGGATGAGCCCCTGACATCATGTTAGGCAAGAACAGTGAAGGGACTGCTCTACCACCCTTGGCCAACCTCGGGCAGCAAGGCAGGGAACAGGATGACAGCGACTGGGGAGCACAGCTCTTTGCCTCAGAGCTCAGTGCCAGGCCCATCACAGTAAGACATAACTAGTCAAAAATCAAAGGTTAGAGCTAGCAGACATGCCTCCAGCCCTACCTTGGGATCAGGCTGAGACTTGCTCATCACAGGGGCAGCGTGAGTTTTGGCCTACATCACTAGTAGACTTGGAGTGGCCCTGAGACTCACCACTACCTGCAAGGCACAGGTTCTTCCAGCTGATGGCTAGCCTTCACAACCAAGGGGCTATGTCTATATGCTCCCCCAACCTCAGAGAGCACAACTAACCCCAAACTGACCTGCTTGGGCAACAGGCTGAGACCTGAACCTGGAAGACATTTGTGTGTCAGCCTGTACCACTGCCAGCTACAACCTAGACCTGGGTATATCTGAGACTATACAGGTCCTTTGGGCTGTGAAACTAGTATGTGACTCAGTTAACATCTGGTTTGGTGGCCGCTAAACTGGCCTTGACTCCAACTGGAGACAGAACAGTATGGAACAAAACTCTGGGATTACAAAGCACTGGGGCACACGCTTGTAAACCCAGCACTTGGGAGGCTGAGGTAGGAGGATCGACGTGAGTTCGAGACCAGCCTAGGCTACAAAAGTGAGCTGAAGACCAGCCTGAACTGCACAGTGAGACCCTGTCTCAAAAGACAAAAAACAACAACAAAAACAAAGCACTGGGATCACAGGCACTCACCACCACAACCAGTCTCAATCTTTCAATCACCATCTCAGCACACCCAGGGGCTGGGGCCGACACAGCAAGCCCAGGCTGAACCCAGGTGATGTGCTCTGCCTAAGCAGGTGCTTTAGACCACTGAGCTATCAGGCCAGCCCTCTGATATTGGTCTTTGAGTCTGTACTACCTTCTTTGTAAGCACCAATGGAAAAATCTTTTCAAATTGACTGTATTCAACAAAGAATTCCAAATACATACACAATTTAGAACATATTTCTAACCATTGAGTGATGCAACCAGAAAGTATTTATATACAATATAGAACTATCTCCAAGATACCATGTTAGGTAAGAAAAGAAAAATAGTATGCTTGTAGTATAAATTTTTACATTTAAAATGATTTAATATTTATGCATGTTTGTAAATAAACATTTTCTTAAAATCTGGGAAGATACCAACAAAAAAAAAAAATTTACTAGTTGCTTTGAAGGATAAAGGATCTGGATTATGCAGCGTACAAGAGAAAAGATATTCAGTCTCCACTTTTTGAAATTCATAAATATGTATATACTTCTATACAAAATTTTAAAACCATTTTATATAAAAAAGAAAAATCAAGCAAAAAACCTGCAAAAGTTTGGAAACTATTCTAAGTAGTTTCTAAGAGAAAGAGGGAAAGAAGAAATGGACTCTATGTTATCTAAAAAATTACATACAAGCTTTCTACATCAAAATCAACAGCACATAACTAAAGGTGACTCAAAGAAATATATGACTTAAATACTGCATCATTAAGTAAGATTTAAATGAATTAATAATTCAGATTTTTAAAAACAGCAAAATAAATTTCAAGAAAGCAATACAGATAAAAGAAATCAGAAAATTTCAAAAACAGTAAGACTGATATTCAGTTTCAGAGACATGACTTTTCAGTAGAACAAGAATGAATCAGCTAGCCTAATCAATAATAAGAAAATAAAGATACACAGAGAAGGTGCTTAATATGATGAAAAACAATGAAAAAACAGCTGTGGGAAATGGCTTGGCAGTTTCTTAAAAAGTTAAAAATAGAGTTACCATATGGCATAGCCACTCCTCTCCTAGGCCTATACTCAAGAGAACTGAAGACTTATGTTAACACAAAAATAAATATATACATAAATGTCAGTAGAACAGCTCCTAACAGTCAAACATGAAAGTGAAAAAATAGTGAAAGCAACTGAAATTAAATTATAATATAATAAAGCTCTCTCTACAAATGATAAAGATATACAATATAATAAGTAATCTGAACAAATGAATAAACAAACCCTTGTAGCATCATAGGCTGATAGCCTAAATAGAAACTAATATATAATGGTTGGGGAGATAGCTCAGCAGCATTAAGTGCCTGCCTGGCAAGCACAAGGTCCCGAGTTCAGAACCTGGTAACAGGGAGAGGCAGGCAGGCAGGCAGGCAGGCAGGCAGTCAGACAGACAGACAGACAGACAGACAGACAGACAGGAGAGGCAAGGAAGGAGGAAGAGAGGGAGAGGAGGGGAGGGGTAATTTGTATACAATCACAGAGAGACTGGATTTCAAGGAAGTCAACAGGAAAAACAGGATCTCACAACAGTCACTGCAGACACATCTAAAGTTCAGGTCTCAAGATAACGATGCAAAGACCAGGCCACCACTAAGGGATAACTGGCATCACTTGGCCTATTAAAGTCCCAAAATGCCTTTGTTCTTTGCATGGACCCTTGCTACGTGACCTGCTTCTATTGGAAGATCCATTCGACCAACACTAGCTAAGTCGCTATACTTGTAAACCTTACTGTTTTTGCACCCACCTTATGATTTTGCTCTATAGAATATTCTTAGAAAAGTGGCCTTGGTGACAACCTACTTTCAGTTACCCCTGTCTCTCAGGACCTATCTCTCAATACATTTTTCCTACTCTTATCCTCTGCTATTCCTTAGAATTCACACAAATGGGGCATATATAACCCCTAGCAGTTTGGAAGTTATATTTTCCCTTATATTAGTATTATCTATAGAGGAAAATGCTACTCAATCATAAAAATAAGCCAAGGGCTATGGCTCAGTGGTAGAGCACTTATCATGAGTAAAGCCCTGGGTTCAACTGCAACCCTGGATGGATGAAAAAGACAATGACTTTGACAGGTAAAACAAAAAATCATAGTATATCAGGTTCATCCAACTGTGAAAGTGCAAGCACGCTTAAAGGATAAAAAGTAGAGTGGGCCGGCGAGAAGCTCAGTGGACTAAAGTGTCTGCTTAGGCAAGCTTAGGTAAGTGCAGGGACCATGTTTTAATCTCCAGCACCACGTGCCACGCCAGTCCCACCCCAAAGGTGAACCAAGCTGACCATAGTCCAGGTGTAGTGGCACATACCTGTAATCTCTGCACTTGAGGAGGCTTAAAGCAGGAGGATCACTAGAAATCCGAGCTTCATAGTGAGACCCTGCAATATCCAACCACATTTAAAAAATAAAAAGAATAAAAAGTAGAACAGAATAGTTAGAAAACATAAAGCTATTCCTATAAAACTGTAAGAAAATACTGAGTTCAGAATATTTCTTAAAGATGAATCAATAAGTTTGAATTTTAGTTGTAATCAGTGAGTTAAAACATGAACTGGACAACCCAGCCACGGTGGCATCTATCCAGATTCTGGAGGCTGAGGCAGGAGGATTGCCATGAGTTTGAGGCTAACCTAGGCTACACAGTGGGGTTCGAGGCCTCATAGCCAGCCTGAACTATATACCAAGACCCTATCTCAATGGAGCCAGGGATATAAGTCAGTGGAACAGTGCCTGCCTTGCAAGCATGAGGTCCTGAGTTCAACTCAATACTCTCCTGCCCCCAAAAAAGCTGAGAAACAACTGTGACAACACTGATGAATGGGAGAGAGAAAAATGGTATATTCACCTAGGACAATACTAATGTGACAGAAATGTATTGCGCACTGGAAAGCCCGGGTAATATATTTAAGATAGTACTGAAATATGCCAGTAATGAGATTCAAAAAAACTAATAATAATAAAATTAGTCAGGCATGGTAGCACATGCCTGTAATCCCAGCACTCAGGAGGCTGAGGCAGGAGGATCGGTGTGAGTTCAAGACCAGCCTGGGATACAAAAGTGAGCTCAAGGCCAGCCTAAACTGCATAGCAAGACCCTGTCTCAAAAAGACAAATAATAGCCGGGCGTGGTGGCTCACGCCTGTAATCCCAGCACTCGGGAGGCTGAGGCAGGAGGATTGGTGTGAGTTTGAGACCAGCCTGGGCTACAAAAGTGAGCTCAAGGCCAGCCTCAACTGCATAGCGAGACCCTGTCTCAAAAAGACAAAAAAAAAAAAAAAAAAAAAAAAAAAAAAAAAAAAAAAAAAAAAAAAAAAAAAAAAAAAAAAAAAAAAAAAAAAGACAAATAATAATAATAATAATAAAATTGATCTCTGTTTTAAAGGAGAAGCCCACCTACCATGTCTTTAAGGGACAGACAAGTCCTGCCACTTCTCCCTTCACCCTTAGCATCAGGGCTTTATTATGAAATTTAATTGAAAATTCTCTTTCTAACTCATTATAATAGATACCACTCTCAACTTCCTGGTATCAGGCTGCCCCCAACACCAGTTTATCTTCCTTTTTTCTACCAAAGAAATTCTGATGTTACTTCCTTTATTGAAAGCCTTAAAAGGTCAAAGCTTAGCAGGTAACAGCCAGTCACTTCACACCAGCATTACAATGAGCAATGAAGCTACTGTCCACGTTATCTTCTTCCACCATGTCCTGCTTAGCCTCTTACAAGGACCACCCACAAATTCTTACAGGTCCTGATAGGCCTCAGACTACTGCTTCTAATCTCTCTTCCTTCACCTGATGAAATTCATGTTTCTGTTCTTTATTCATTTTTTGCTTCAAAACAAAACAAAAACTTGCAGTACCTTTCAGAATTTGAAAACTAGTGCTAATTTTCTAATACCTCTCACTGTGAACTTCAAGTATTTAGGGCATTTTAATCCCCTAATGAATAACACACTCCTCATGGATTGAGACTCCATCTTACTCAGTTTTAATTCCCTAGCAAGCAGCCTAGAACATCACAGAATTTGTTAAATTACTCATTATCTATAACGACTTCTTATATTTAAATTTTAGCTAACAACAGGGTAACTCACAGGTATATTAATATCAGTTTTTCTAAGCCCTAAGAATTTAGTGGCTATACCTGGGCATGGTGGCACAGGTCTATAATCCCAGCACTTGGGAGGCTGAGGCAGAAGGATCAGTGTGAGTTAGAGGCCAGCCTGGGCCACAAAAGTGAGCTCAAAGCCAGCCTGAACTGCATAGGGAGACCCGGTCTCAAAAAGACCAAAAATAAATAAATAAATAAATAAATAAATAAATAAATAAATAAATAAATAAGTGGTAATATACTATTTCTCACTTAAATAGAAGTACAAATAAGACACTATGCCATCAGCCTTGAGGGTTTCACAATTCCAAATACAAAGGAAAAAAGTCACTAATATTGCTTTTATAAATGTGAAATATTTTGCTAGCATACCCCAGAATTCTAGCACTTTGGAAGAGGAAAGTCAAGGGTCACCAGTTGAAGCTCGGCATGAGCAATCAAATAGCATCTTTTCTAAAAAAATTTAAAAGGAGCTGGGAATATAGCTCAGTACAAAGGACACAGATTTAGCCCCTAGTACTAGAAAAAAAAAATTCCAACATATTTTTGTATCATTTGAGATTACTTCTCAAGAAAAGCTTTTGAACTATGGCTGAACTGCATATCTAATTTCCAGATAATGTCAAATCTGTCAGTCATCAACATGGAGTTATTCAACAAATGTATACATTATAATCTGGCACAGAAAGCCTCTTTTACCTCTTTCCTCAGTGCAGTTCTCACACATAAGCCTTCAATTACTTGAAGCTATTGTTAGCATTACTACCCCCAACCTGAGATATAGTTAACATTCATACATCTGTACCCTGCACTCAATCTCACCTGCAGAAATACAGAACCTCTCTGAAGTACAGAACTCAAGCATACACAACTCCTAAGCCTAACCAATCAAGCATCCAATTGAGGCAATGATCCAAAAACATCCCTGGGAGAAAGCTGAGATCACCAAAGATTATGGTAGAGTCTACAGTTATTGAGAACTTAGGCTTTCAGAGCAAAAGAACATACAGAACTTAAGGTGATGGAATAATATTGCAAAAAAATAACATTTAAACCAACAAGGACAGCAACAAGCAAGACTGAAAGTGTAGAGGAGCCAGAAGAGGTCTGAGAATTTCTGTAGCCAGATTTCCAGAGCCAGTCGTAAATCAGGATCAAGGTACTGTGCAAGGTCAGCTATGTGATACTTGCTTGTAATCCACATGAAATAAGAACAATGTGGATGAGTTATCGAGTCCAGCCTGATCTACACAATGAGTACAAGACCATCCTGGACTATATAGCAGCACCTGGCCTCAAAAAAAAAAAAACGTTGTGATTCAGGAGGTTGAGGCAGGAGGGTCATTGCAAGTTCAAGACCAGCCTGTGCTACAAAGTAAGCTCAAGGCCAGCCTGAACTGAACAGCAAGACCTTGGGGGAAAAAAAATAATAAGGCATAAATTTTTAACGAGAAAGGTAAAAGATTTGCTTTATACTGATTAAGAGAAAAAAGCAACTGCTCACCACTGACCTGTGTGCAAACCTTGAGAGTAGAGAAGCCACATTAGTAACAGAAAGGCACAAGAGGCCAGGAAGTCTTGGAGTCTGAGCTTAGGTTGCAACAAGATATTAAAAAGAAAACTACTAAACTGTACTGCAATCAATAACATTTGCTGACTCAAACTCACAAAAAGAAAGTATTATTAATTCCCTGTCTTTTCCCACTGCATCTGCTAATCCACACTACTTTGTGGTTGGTGCAGGAAAACACTTTCACCTTACAATTTTCACACTCACCACTGCATATACTTACACACAGGCTGAAACTGAGAGGGGCACTTTTATTTTTTTCTTCCACAGCTGCTCCTCTTGCCTCACAGCCAGCTGCAGCTACATTAGGCACCACAGCCAGTCCTACAGACATCTGCAGTGGCTGGCAGTGCACATCACAAACTCAACCCAAATGCCTCTACCCTCCACACCCTTTGGATTGTTATTTATTTATTTATTTTCCGTACTAAGGATCCAACTCAGGACTTTGTGCTTGCTGGGCAGGCTCTTTTACCACTGAGCCATCTTCACGACCCTCTTCAGATAATTTAACCCCACCAGCACTTTGGGTGACTCAGCCTCCTTGCACCTTTCCTCAATCAGGTCCTCAAGGAGCCTCTACCATCCAGGATCAGACTGACACTCTGCAAGCACAAGCCTGCCTTTTTTTCTAGAGAAGCAGCCTTCCCAGACAGTTAGAAGGTCACTCTGTGCACTGCTTCCATTTATGCAACAGCATAAATCCTAATATAATCTCTTTTTTTTTTTTTTTTTTTGGCTTTTTGAGACAGGGTCTCACTGTGCAGTTCAGGCTGGCTTTGAGCTCACTTTTATAGCCCAGGCTGGTCTTGAACTTGCAGCGATTCTCCTGCCTCAGCCTCCCAAGTGCTGGGATTACAGGCGTGAGCCACCACGCCCAGCCATATAATCTCTTTTGGATGGCCTTTTTCTGTCCATTCTGATGCTATCTCAAATACAGTATGGTGACATAGTATAGCAACAGTTCTTAACACCAAAGGTCATTGGCATTGAAAATGGCCAGTGATGAAGGGCTATGGGGAAAAAGGAGTTCTTCACTGTTGGTCAGAGTGTAGGACTGGTACAACCAGTGTACAATCAGTGTGGAGATTCCTTAAAAAAAAAAAAAACTAGGACCAGAGGTCCCATTTGACCCGCCTAGTCCCCTTTTTTGTATCTTCCTAAGAGAATCAAAAGCATCATACTACAATGATATATGTGCACCCATGTTTATATAGTAGCAGAGTTTACAACTGCTAAATCTTGCAAACAACTCAAATGCCTAGCAACAGATGGATAAAAATGTGGATTTTTAATATAACAGAGTACTACTCAGCCATAAAGGATAAACTTGAGACATTTCCTATGAATCTTGAGTCCATACTCAAGTAAAACGAAACAAATACATGAGTAAATATTGCATTGTCTCTCTGATGTGAAAAACTGAGAGTTAAGTAAGAACCAAACTATATGGCCCGGGATACAGCCCAGTAGCATGCCACCTGCCCGGCAAGTGCAAGGTTTTTGTTTGTTTGTTTGTTTGTTTGTTTCCAATTCTTTTATTGTTTAAATTTAACAATGGTTATATTACATATTTTCATCATTGGATCAGTTTAGATTAATACATATAGGTATATAAGATTGATCAAACAACTAAACATTAACCTTTCTAAATCCACATTACTTTTTTTTTTTCTTTTCCCCCTTTGTTTCTTTGAAAGTTGACATATTGCATATTGTCCTCGCAATCATTCTATAGAGTGCAGTGTATGGGCATGACCCACCTCCCTATTAATGTAAGTGCAAGGTTTTGAGTGCAATTCCTGGTACAAAAAAGAAGAAAGAAAAGAAAGAAGAAAGAAGAAATAAAGAAGAAAGAGGAGAAGGAGGAGAAGGAGAAGGAGAAGGAGAAGAAGAAGAAGGAGGAGAAGGAGAAGCAGCAGCAGCAGCAGCACCACCACCACCTAATGTATGACAGAAATTTTGAAATAGGAACAAACTGTTCAAAAGGACAGGAAAGACAATGAGGGAGGAGGAGAGGGAAAGGAAGGGGGAAAATGTGAAAAGAGGGATAAAATGGGAATAAAGCTTTGTAAACAATGAGGCGAAGAGGGAGTAAAGGATAGGGAGGGGATTAAGGAAAAGAAGAGGTACTGAGATATATCATATACAGGTGCAAATTCCAAATTATGAAAGTGATCAATATGTATATCTAAATTGTACCAGGGAGATAGCTCCGTGGTACAAATGTCTGCCTGGCAAGTGCAAGGTCATGAGTTCGAACCCCGCTCCTGCTAAATAAATAAATAAATAAACAAACAAACTGTACCAATAAACTTAATAAAAGAAAATAAAAATTTTAAAAAGAAATGGCTAGTTGGCACAATAACACTAAGACCACAGGTACCAGAAACAGCCAGCAGCAGGTGCTGTGAACACTAAAAGCTCCTGGCATCGAATGTAGCCAGCAGCCAGGGTTGGTAACATTGAAGAATGCTGGCACCAAAAGCAGCCAGCAGCCTGAGCTGGGAACACTGAAGGTGGCCAGCAGCAGGGAAAAGCAGAGCACAACAAGGAACTGAAGGGCTGCCCTCTCTAGTGCCCAGGAGAATTCCTAAGGGCTACTGCTCGCTTCTCGCTCTGAACAACAAAGGAATGACCACTAACACTAAGTAAGAGCTGAGGGCTACTGGTATTCAAAGCTCAGGACTGTTATCACTAATGGAACTGTATTTGTGCCAATTCGTGATCACTTTATGAAATGTGCAAAAGATAAGGTTACAACATGGTGCAGTTCATTCCTATAATCCTAGCTACTGGGGAAACAGAAGCAGGAGAACTGGAAGTTCACAGCCTAAGCAATTTAACAAGAACATATCTCAAAATTAAAATTTTAAAAAGATGGGGCTGGGGGCCCGGCAGGATGGCTCAGTGTTCTAAAGCGCCTGCTTAGGAAAGCTTGGGCAGCTGGAGAGACCTCGGTTCAATCCCTGCTGCGCCAACCCTGCCCTTAGGGCAGGCTGAACTGGTCATAAAAATAAATAAATAAATAAACAAACAAACAAAAGTTCTGAAACAAGAAAAAATATTTTAAAAAAAATAAAAAGATGGGGCTGGAGATGTAGTTCAGTAGTTCAGCGGTAGAACATCCTTGGGCTTCATCTTGGTACTATCTTAGAAAAAACAATCTTCAGAAAATGGCAACATCTTAGAAGTCCATACAGGCCCCTGAAGAACTGGACAGTGATGATGGTCAACCATGAAGAAGTGACTGAAGCACTAGCCCATCTCTGATTTCCACCTTACGAGTTGTTAACAACTCATGCTAGATGGTTACAGTACCACCCTCCAAATGATGCCTGGATCTACCCAAGTGACATCATTACCACTAGCAAGTTCCTTGTCCAAGATACAACCATCTCTCATTTGTACCACCACAACAGCCTTCTAAACAGCTGTCTGCCTCCCCCTAACCACAGCAGTGTTTTCAAAAACCTAATCTGTGTCTCTATCCTACTGTACAATCCTCTGAGATATCATATCTGAGACTGACTTCAAAATAATACAAGAGGTAAAAAAAAATGAGATGGGGATGAAATGAAATACAAATATCCACAAATTGTTAACTGTTCAAACTAGATTATTTGTATGTAATACAAAGTTAAATAAAGTATTGGGGGGGGAAAGTCACAATTTTTTTCCAGGAGCATTTTAATAATTTACTGGAAAGAAAATTTTTCTGGCCAAGGCCTACAATCCCCCTCTCACTCACACCCTCCCTTCCATGGCTGCAGCTGAGATCCTTGACTCCAGGAAGGCACCATCTTTCTTTGTACATCAGGCCCTTCACACATGCAGTTTCCTCTGCCTAGAGCCTGCCTATATCAAAGTAATACTTATGTAGTCAGAAGGTCTCAGTTTACACAGCCCAGTAACAGGGACATATTATTTGCTCAGTAATTCAACCTAATTATAAGTTCAATTAAATGTTACTTTCTCAAGGAAGTTACTGTAGGTAAATAAGTAGCAGAGACCACCAGACTTGGGTAACAACAACATAGCATGCTATCCATTGTGCCTGGGATCAAGCAGAGAATGCGGTAAGACCTTCTGCTCCAAACCAAGAAAAGTATGTCCCTTTTATAGAGGTAGAGAAGGCAGGGGACATTAAGTAGGAAGTTCTCAATGAACATCTGTGGTTTAGTTTTTGGCAATCTCAGTGGGCTGAATTCTTTGAAGTATCTGTTAGAAATTTTGAGGTGTCTTCAGATGTCTCCAGGACCTGCAAGGTTGCTCGTCCTATCTCATCATCCCCTTTCTTGTTTGCTGATGGCAGCCTCACTGCTGAGCTGAGTTCCCTGCAGAGAGCAGTGCTTCTGCTGGACAGCAGGCTGGGGGCTGGGGAAGGCAGGTTAGGCTGGACACTTTCAGTTACTCTTAACCATGCCCACATGAGATCATGTCCTGCTTCTAAAATGCTTGCACAGCTGCCACCACTTGACCTTGACTGCACTCTGCACAGTTTGCAACTATGTATTATTTTTAGTTTTTTTAAACATTAATTTGTAGAATAAGAAGCATTTATTGATTTTGTCCTAATGGTGCTTCTGAAGTCCTAGGAATTTTGAGTGACAGAAATAAAAGGAACATCTTTTGTTACTCAGAACAAGCCCCTTTGAAACATATCTGAGTTTATACTAACGAGGTGACTTGTGATGACGCCCACATTCAGACCTTCAGAGAAGTAGATGGGCCAGAGATGAAGGTAATAACCAACAAGCAACGATTCAATCAGCTGAGCCTACCTAATGGTACTGCCACAAAAGTCGCTTAACAGATTTGTTGTATTTCCTTTCTTTTTTCTTGTGTGGTGCTGGAAACTAAACCTAGTGCATGGCATACAAGTGCTTTATCACTGAGCCACCCCTCACCCACCCACTTCCTAGACACTTTTGAGAGTTTGTAGAGTGGTGAATGCATCCAGGCGCTGGAAGGGTGGTGCCATCCAGGATACACAAACAACCATCCCCCTATAGCTACCCTATACATCTTTTCCATCTGGTTGTATCCTGTATAATAAACTTGCAGTAAGAAAAAAAAAACTGATTTCCAAGTTCTATGACTTTTTTTAGCAGTCACCTAAAGGAGGAAGGTAACCCTGGAAACCCCAAATTTGCTGTCACAGCAGACAGAAAGCATGAGGAACCTTTTATCTTACAGGACTGAGCCATTAACCTCAGAAGAATGATGCTAACTATGGGTAATGAGTATTAAAACTATATCTGCAAATACTATGACAGTTCCAGAGAATTAGGAGAATTTGTTAGTATGAAAAAAAAAAAATGTACACATTTGATGTCAGAAGTACTCTACTTAAGAAAAGCAAAGTCGGTCTTACACTTATCTACAAAGGTCTAATCTAGGACTAAGATGCTGAAGACTTGATTTTCCATGTTTCCCTAGGGTTTCCTGGCATAGATTAAACACAGAGAAGGACCTCATTAAATGTCTGCTGGCCCTAGTAAGCTGAGCAATCTAATCTGGGTCTATGTAGTTCACTACAGAAACTGGCTTACCCAAACTAAGACAGCATCGGCATGCTGGTACCACAGTGGACTACCCACCCCACGGATTCAGTCTTCGCTCCTTCTTTCACTGTACGTACATCTTAGGACCACAGCTTTCCCTAAGCCTTTTTTACTTACCTGTCATATGTTCATGACTCCAGGGCAAATTTTTATCCTGAGCTGAAGACTCAGGAGACTTTAAAATGATACTCCCACTCAAATGTCCCAAAGGAATCTCAAAGTCACATTTAAAAGTGAACTCATCACTTGCTACCCCAAGCTCCCACACATACATAAACGTGCTAGAATTTATGAAAAGATATAAGGACATCAAGGGCATTTCTCCATGCAGGAAGGGCAGCCCATCCGCAAAGTTCTGCAACCGAAATGCACATTTTGGTCCAGCTCTCACACTTGCCACAGTGCAACACTTCCTTAGTGGAGAGCTTCACCAGGATGCTGCTTCAGGCACTCCTACTAAGCCACACAGACTATTACACAAAGATGCACAACAGGCCACTAGTCTACCCTAAGTGTCTGCACTAAGCCCAACCGATCAAAGTCACTCTTGCCAAAACTTACATTTCCATGCTAAAGGTATCTATCTGAACTTGCAAGAAATCAGGAGAGATAAGAGCCAAATCTCTAAACAGGCCCATGTTAGCTGACAGGATAGAAACTCTTCTGCTCTTTCTCCAGGAAAGTAAATTTGAAAAGACTAATAAATTTGTACTCTTTGCTTCTGTTTTCTTCAACCCTTTTCTACTGGGCCAGTCGCCTCTGCTCAAGTTACTGAAACATTCAATTTTACAGAAAAAGGTATTACCTGATTCATGAATCATAGATAAATATCAATTAAATCTACAACTAAATTTGCTGTAATTTTGTCTTTTATCTCTATTTAGAAAGAAAATCCACTCAGGAAGAAGATTTGCTGAGTCTGCTGCCAAACTGTTTAGCTACATTAATAATTAGAACTAGTCAAATAAAACAGGAAGCAGATATGCTTATTCAGCAAGTGAGGAGCTATAGACAAAATCAAACTAATGGGTTTTCCCTTGTCTTACTGAATCACCAATTCACAGTTTAGCTGAACCAGCTAATCACTAACAAGGGCAGGGAGGGGACACTGTTTTGTTTTTAAATTTCACACAATGAACCAGGTATGGTGGTGCACACTCATAATCCCAACTTCTCTAGAAGCTGAGGCAGGAAGATCACAACCTTGAAGCCAATTGAGCTAGTGAGCAAGACCCCTGTTACAACATAAAATTTTTAAGAGTAGTAGAACACTTGTCCAGCATGTGTAGGGCCCCAGGATCAACTCTCAATACTACATCCCAAAAAACTCTTTATAGTGATGATTTAGGGGCTGGGAAGATAGCTCAGTGACACAAGTGCTTGCCTGGCAAGTACAAGGTTGTGAGTTTGAACCCTGGTCCTGCAAAAAAAAAAAAAGAAGAAGTTTATAGTGATGATGTATGCCATCAAAAGCCAGTAGCACTTTTTGCCTCTCCTGGTCCAATGTACAAATTCAAATTTAAGTATATATATTCAATAACAAATGGAGAACTTGAAAAACTACCAAGATAGGAAAAAAAAAAAAAAAACTTAGCACTAACACTATTGTCATGGTTTGTGTCTAGTTGTCCCCACAGAGCCTCATGCAGTCATGGGGTGGGGACTTCTACAGTTTGAGACATAACTCATGATCCACTGGGATTACATGTCTTAGTACTGCTGGGCTTATGGGTTTTAATAAAGCTGGGATTATGGTGTGTGTACCTTCCCCAGCCTGGGGCAACAGCCTGAATGTATCATAAGAGAGAAAAACAGACTCTCTGTTGCCTCTGTTGCAATTGTTCCGCTGCCATGAACTGCTGCTCTCTGCCCTGTACCAGTCTGCCTTGCAGCAGGCCAAGTATGGATTAAAACCTTCAGGAACTGTGAGCTGAATAAACCTTTTCTTCTTTCATTTTGGGTTTCAGGCATTTGTCTCAGCAACAAGAGAAGAGTAACTAAGACAACTATATTTCTAAATCTGAAATGAGAAAGACTGTAAGAGGTAGATATAGAGCTTCCACATGAGTCTTTACAATAACCCCTGTAAGTGAGCTCAGCAAATTTTGAAGCTTTCTCATATTCTCTAGCAAACAAAGCAATAACAGCTGATACTACTCATTGAAATTTATGTGTCAGGAGTATTTAATCTTCAGAGCAACACTATAAAACAGGTACTACTGGACTGGGGAGACAGCTTGGTGGTCTAAGCACCTGCGTAGCAAGCACAAGGACCCAAGTTCGATATGTGATACCAAATTCCATGCCAACCTCAAAACCAGGCATGTGGTACATAAATTCCAGCACTAGAGAGGCTGAGATAGGAGGATCACTGTGAGTCTGAACTGTGTAATGACATACAATATCAAGAAAAGAAAAGAAGGGGCTGGGGAGATAGCTCTGAGGCACAAGTGCCTGCTGGGCAAGTGCAAGGTCATGAGTTCGAACCCTGGTCCCACAAAAAAAAAAAAAAAAAAGAAAAGAAAAGAAGAGGAGAGGAGAGGAGAGGAGAGGAAAGGAGAGGAGGAGCTACTTGGTTATCTCCAGGAAAGAGAAGCATGAAGGGCCAAAATTCACCCAAGATCACACTGCCAGTAACTGGCTGGCAAGAATTCAAGCTACAGCTGGGCCTGGAGGTGGTACATGCATGTAATCCCAGCATTCTGGGAGGCTGAGGCAGGAGGACCACAAGTTTTCCTCAAAGTTGAAGCTTCCTCTTTGGTATCTCTTTCTCCTCAGTTCATCACAAAGGCCCAGCCCATCATCACTACACAGACACCTCTCAGGTCTATACCTCTAACCAGTCCATGCCTCTGCAGAACAGCAGTCTTACATTTCTAAAGGCCTGGTGACATCAACATATCAGTGCTGCCTTTCCCAACTCACCACATTCAAAATTAAATCCACCCCCTCTCTTCCAGCTTCCCTGCCTGATACGTTCCACTACCCTTCTTCCAACATCCACACTAAATCGAATCCTTCCAATGACCTTTCGGGTCCCAGACTCAAAAGCAGTCTTCTTTGATCTGGGCCACCGTTCCTCTGTGTGGTGGCCTACCTGGCTACCATACTGTCCTCATAACCTTCTTTGGGAAAATACAGTACAGTGACTCCTAAGGAGTCTTCCCCTCCTAAGACACTCTACCTCCTTATGCCAAATTGATTTTAAAGTTCAATTCTTTTTTTTCTTTTTTTTTTTTTTTTAAGAATTTTTTTTTTTTTTTTTTTTTTTTTTTTTTTTTTTTTTTTTTTTTTTTTTTTTTTTAAGAATTTTTTTTTTTTTTTACTTTTTTTTTTTTCTTGTTTCAGAACCTTTATTTGTTTATTCACTCATTTTTATGGCCGGCTCAGCCCGCCCCGAGGGCAGGACTGGCGCAGCATGTGGTGCCGGGGATTGAACCGCGGTCCCTGAAGCCAACCAAGCTTTCCCAAGCAGGCGCTTTAGACCACTAAGCCATCTCGCCAGGCCCCTAAAGTTCAATTCTAACTACATCACTGCTTTGCTATTTAAAAAAAAACTGATAGCTCTCTCTTCCTATCAAACTGAATAGAAGCCGTTATTATATTTTTAAAAGTTGATGGCTTTCCATTTCCTATCAAACTGAGTAGAAGCCTAATAAGATTATTGTAACCCTACCTAGATCTCAGTAACTATTCATTTCCATTCCATCTGCCCTGAACTTAAATCCCTCACCCTGCTTAGAGCTCCCAATCATTCTATGCTCTTAAGCCTTCATGGCTCTAGTCAGGCAGGTACTCCTGCCAATCCCCATTGTCCTCCAGCTAACATGTGTCCACTCCATCCTCCACACTCTCACTCATACTGCTGCTCCCCCAACACCTACCACGTCTTCTCCACCTAACCAATCCTGTACTTTCCTTGGGTGATAATTCAGGTCCCATTTGCTTGTGCCTCCATTCGACGTGTTCTAATAACTTCCTCTGTGGTGATCAGAATTGAATCCAGGGCCTCCAGCACACCAGGCAAATGCTACATCTATAGTCCTATTTTAATCATTTGAGCTTTCAATTATTATTCTCATCTTGGAACTTCTAAACCTCTCACATACAACCACTTTGAAACTGTAAAACTAAACACTAAGTGTTACCTTGTACAATTTATGCTGGTTCACATTTTCCCCTAAAGAAATCCTTCTTTTTGTATCCATTCATAGATACTAGCATAACATTTAAAATACAGTAAGTCTTACTGGCAAAAATAAGCAAAACTATATTACTATCATTGTAGAGCAAAAGGTTTATAAACAGCTATAAGCAAGTTTCTTACCTTTTTAATGATTCTTTTTTCAACATGATTCTGAACAAGAGTTCAAAATAATGACTCCAAACAATGGCTGCTAGGGACCAGCAAAATAGCTCAGCAGTCTAAAGTGCCTGCTTAGACAAGCTTAAGCAACCACAAGGACCAAGGTTCAATCCCCAGCACCACATATGGTCCCAGTCCCACCTCCTGCTATCAAAGGGGGCTTTTTAGAACATTCCTGGACTTTTTAATCAAAGAATCTTTGAAGACAAAGGAAAATATCCATTTGTCAAGTATAACATCACAATAATCCAGAAATGCAAACAGCTATGTCAGTATCTACAGTTTAACTTAATTTGCAGCTCACCTAGGACCACAAACTAGACACTAGATTTCAACAAAAATATTCAACATACTACTTGTAGAAAAAATATTTCCCCTTCTTTAGAATCATTAATCTGCTAACATTTATAAAAGCCCATATTATAACATTTTTGAGTTTCTTTATTTTTGTTTGTTTTGGGGGGTTGTGATAGGGTCTCATTATGTAATTCAGGCAGGCTTCAACTCATTGTGTATCCCAGCTGGCCTTGAACCCATGGCAATCCTCCCGTCTAGGTCCCGAGTGCTGGGATTACAAGTATGTACACATTTTAGTACATTTATCCTAGATGAATTCTCAATGATACATCTTTAAGAACTCTTGGCATTTATTTGCTTGTGAGGTTTTGTGCAGTACTGGAGATTAAACCCAGGACTTTCACATTGAGTTGAGCTAAATCCTTGACCCTTTTTTACATTGTTGTTTTGTTTTGTTTTGTTTTGTTTTTACAGTACCTGGAATTGAACTTGGGACCTTGCACTTGACAGACAGGTACTTATGTCAGTGAGCTATATCCCCAGTCCTACTTTTTATTTTTGAGACAGAATCTCACTAAGTTGCTGAAGTGCCAAGGCTGAGCTCAAACTTGTATTCTTCCTGCCTTACCATCCCAAAATTCTGGAATTACAAGTGGGCACCACCACTAGAACTCATTTTTGTAAGATTCCTTACAATAAAGAATAGAAAAAATAGCAAAAATATAGGTAATAGGTCCTCTGGCTAGTTTACAACACAGGATATGAATCTGAGTACCATTTGGAAAATAAAACAGTGAAATTCAAAACATTAACTGAGCTGAAGTCATCGCACACACTTGTAATCCTAGCATTCGATGAGATGGAGGCAGGAAGATCCTAAATTCAAGTCCAAAGTGAGCAATATAGCAAAACCCTGCCTCAAAATAAAAATGGGTCAAAAATATAACTCAGTGAAGACTCTGGGTTCAATACTCAGTACCAAAAAAAAAAAAAAAAATGGTTACCTTAAGGGGGCAAGAGGCACATCTGTAGCTCCAACCCACCTACTCAGGAAACTACAGCAGGATGATTACAAACAAAAAATAAAATGGGAGGGGGCAATGCAGTGGTACAGTGCTTGCCTAGTGTCTAAGACTCTGAGTTCAATCTTAGTCCTGCCAAAAAAGAAAGAAAGAAAGAAAGAAAGAAAGATAGATAGATAGATAGATAGATAGATCTAGCAGTATCAGAAGAAATACCAGGCCAAGAGAAGAAGCCATACTAACAATAATATGGACCACTAACCTTTACCTTTAAAGCTACCTTTTAATCTGTACATCAGAAAAAATAATAATAAAGAGTATGTTCATTAAGATGAGTCTCTTTTTAACATTTTTTTAGAAAATCTGTAAGGCAGTCTGCTACATATAAAATACTCTTAAAGAACTGAAAACAAGAGAGGGTCTGGAGTGCAGCTCAGCAGGAGAGTGAACATTTGGCAAGCATAAGCAAGGCCCAGGTTTGATCCACAGCACAGCTGCAGCAGAAACAAAAACAAAACCAACAAAATAATAAAACACACACACACACACACACACACACACACACACACACACACGAATAAAAACATATGAGAAAGCCAGGTGCAGTGGTGTCCGCCTATAATCCAAGCACTTGGGAGGCTGAGGCAGGAGGATTGGTGCAAGTTTGAGACCAGCCTGGGCTACAAAAGTGAGCTCAAGATCAGCCTGAACTGCATGGTGAGACCCTGTCTCAAAAAGACAAAAATAGTATTATATATATATATATATATATATATATATATATATATATATATATGCAATATAGCAATGATAGGAACTGTGGATAATATTAAGGTAATGAAGGCAGAATGGTCAGGAAGAAGAGAAAAACTAAATAATCTTGAGCTACTGCAGGTGAGCTGAAAAATAAATGTTAGACTTGACTGAGATATGGATTTCAAGCACCTAAAGTGTGTGTCCACAGCAGCACTGTTCCTCACAGTACCAGTACTGCTGGCCACAGCAAACACAGAATGTTGTAAAAAGAGATAAGGTGGAACTTAGACTCCTCCAACCACCAGGACATCTGAAAACATCCATACATTCACATTGCACATCCCCCCTGAGGACTTTGACCTTGGAGTCACATCCAGAGGACTCTGACCACACATGTTTGCCCAAATTTCATCACCTGAGATCCCTGACCTGCTCCCCCACTTGCCCCCTGCTTTTCTCTGTACCACACAGACAGACTTTTTGCCCTCTGTCTGCCTGTACCCAGGAACATTAAATTCCATGTCCTGTTGCCTTCACATAAGCCTAATGGTCTCTGATTCAAACACCTAAAATAAAAGAGTAACAATATATCAGGTTTCTGAGAGGAATTTTTTTTTTTCTAACAGTACTGGTAGTTGAACCACAGCCTCTACACTGAGCTACATCCCAGCTCCTCTTTTATTTTTGATTCTGAGACGGGGTCTTGCTAAGTTGCCTGGGTTAGGCACAAACTTGAAATCTTCTTGCCTCATGCTACCAAGGATTACAAGCAGGTATCACCATGTGCAACATGAGGAGATGGTGGTGGTACTAGGTAAAGTGAGCCCAGGGCCTTTTCATTTAGTTATATCCCCAGCCCCCATTTATAAAATTTTGAAACAGTGTCAAACTAAGTCAATAAAGTACAAAGGCTGGGCTTGAACTTATAGCTCCTCCTGCCTCATTCTCCAAGACTGCTAGAATCATAGGTATGCAACACCAACACTCCTGAGATAAAATTTTAGAAGCTCCAGGCAAGAGACAGGGGAGGCGGGAAGGGGAGGAAGGGGATATAAGAAGAACTGAGATGTGTTATGTGAATGAAACAAACTCCCCATGGTGAACTCAAGCATTACTGAAAACATGTACTAATAACTTTTTTTAACTTTGAGTAACATTCAAATTATTTATTGTAAGATTCTATCATAGCCTTATTTAGAACAGCAAAAATAAATAAAAGGGGAAATGAGCTAAAGTTTACTAATAAGAAACTAGTACATTATATGTATACACTAGAATTCAAATCAATCACTAAAATGAGCCAGGTATGGTGGCACATGCCTGTATTCACAGCACTTGGGAGCTCAGGCAAGAGAATCACTGTGAGTTTGAGGCCATCCTGGGCTACACAAGCAAGTTAAAGGCCAGACCACTACATAAATAGAATCTGTCTCAAAAATAAAATAAAGTCATTAAAAGAAATAAAGAAAATCTATAATTATCTAGAATGTATTAAACTGGAATGATGACTTTGATATACTCAATTAAGGAATTCAAGATGTAACAAACTGGGTATAGTGGTGCATTCCTATAATCCCAGCCATTTGAAAGACTGAAGCAGGAGGATTTCAAGTTTGAGACCAGCCTGGGAAACTGGCAAAAACAAAACAATAAATAAAAAGGGTAGAGATGTAGCTGAGCACTCACTCCCTGAGATCAGTCCTCAGTAGAAAAAAAAAAAAAAAAAAAAAAAAAAAAAAAAAAAAAAAAAAAAAAAAAAAAAAAAAAAAAAAAAAAGTAGATCAAGTAGTACTACTTCAGAAGTAGCCAATCTGAAATACACCACCAAAAGAATTAAAAAGTCTTGAGCAGATATTTGTATACTAATGTTCATAGGTTCACAGCAGATTATAATAGCTAAAAAACAGGAACTCCAGTGTCCAACAATAAATGAACAAAGCATGATAAATACGTATAGTGAAATATGACCCAAAAATAAATAAATAAAAGTTTGACATGTGCTACAAGGAAGGATTTTGAACACATTGTGCTTTGTGAAATAGCCTTTTGTAGGAGAAAAAAGAGGGAGTAATAAAAATAATAGTTCAGGTAAGGATAATCTTCACTAGAACCACTGGGAAGGGCTGTGGGGAGACAATTTGTTACATTATCTCAACATACTATTAGAGATTTGGGGGAAGGCATACATTTATAATGAAGCAAAGTGGAAGCAGTCAATATCTTCAGTAAGTTGCCAAACAGCATCATGCATAAGAAGACAATGTGAAGTTTTGGCTCAAGTGATGCAAGGGGTACACATCATCTTTATAGTGTTAATGCAATCAATGTTTAATCTAAGTGTATAGCCTTGAAGAAACAACAAACAAATTCACTGTGCAACATTATATAATACTGAACTAGATTCTTTAATAGTTAATTATTTTTTAAAAAGCTGGTTATCATTCTTCATTTAAAGGATATAACTAAATTACATCAACATAATTAGATCTGGGATCAGGGGAGAACAACAACAAAAAAAAAACTATGGGAGATACGCAGAAAAGAAAAAATTTAAATACAAACATTGCATATTAGATGACAATGAAAGAGGTACTTTCTTTAGGTAAGATAAAGGTATTGTGGTTATGTCACAGAGTCTGTTTCCAAGAAATGCAGGTCAGAGTTTTAGGGAAGGAGAAAAAATATCTTGAAGACTTCTTCAATTTACATTCACTTAAAATGGGGCGGGGGAGCCCCGCATGAGATGGCTCAGCGGTCCAAAGCACCTATTTAGGCAACTTAGGCAACCACAGGGATGAAGGTTTGATCCCCCACACCACATGCTGTGCGAACCACAGCCCCAGGGCAGGCTGAGCTGGCCATAAAACATAAAATAAAATTGTGTGTGTGCGCACGCGTGCATGCACATGTGTTTAGAGAAAAGAGGAAGTGTGGCAAAATGCTATCAATTGTGAATTTATGTGAAGAACACAGGTGCTCACTGTTTAATTCATCAACTTAATATAAATTTGAGAAATTTTCAATCAAAGTCTGGGGAGGAGGGTAAAAACACCTAGATTAGGGACAGCTAAGCCTCAAGGATATAATGAGGAGAAAAATAGATCATCTTTTACCATAAAGGCATGCCTAAATATTAAATGATAACCATGATCTTTTCATGTGCTTTCTAATGGGGCACCTACTTTTTCCCAGAAGCATCTCTATTAAGCAAATTTCACCTTTAATTTCCTTGCAACATAATCATTTTCCTTTAAGTAATTATAGCAATGCCATCTGTATAAGTTTGAAGATATAGCCGGGCGTGGTGGCGCACGCCTGTAATCCCAGCACTCGAGAGGCTGAGGCAGGAGGATCAGTACGAGTTCGAGACCACCCTGAGCTACAAAAGTGAGCTCAAGGCCAGCCTCAGCTGCATAGCGAGACCCTGTCTCAAAAAAGACAAAAAAAAAAAAAAAAAAAAAAAAA
>PVJA010030189.1:0-25977 GCA_004027025.1 Myocastor coypus | reverse complement strand
CTTTTTGAGACAGGGTTTCACTATGCAGTTCAGGCTGGCCTTGAGCTCACTTTTGTAGGCCAGGCTGGTCTCGAACTCGCACTGATCCTCCTGCCTCAGCCTCCCGAGTGCTGGGACTACAGGTGTGCGCCACCACACCAGGCTGGCCTCAAATTTTTGATGATTCTCCTGCTTCAGCTTCCTGGGTGCTGGGATTATAGGCGTGTACCATCATACCCAGTTTAATTTTATATACTCTGGATTTTTGATAGTACATATTTGATCTATATAATGATCACATTAGTGATGGAGCACTGGTATATGTACATAACACACGTTCCTAATTTTACTTATTATAAGCAGTAAGCAAAGTGTACCTTCACATGTTTTAAAATAAAAATAGTAGGGGCCCGGCAGGATGGCTCAGTGGTCTAAAGCGCCTGCTTGGGAAAGCTTGGGCGGCTTCAGGGACCCCGGTTCAATCCCAGGCACTACATGCTGCGCCAGCCCTGCCCTCGGGGCATGCCGAGCCGGCCATAAAAATGAGTGAATAAACAAACAAAGATTCTGAAACAAGAAAAAAACAAATAAATAAAATAAAAAATTCTTTAAAAAAATGAGTGAATAAACAAAGGTTCTGAAACAAGAAAAATAAATAAATAAAAATAAAAATAGTATTAAAAAATTCTAGACAGCATCACATGTGCATCTGCTGCATCCTGCACCCACCCCTGCATCTTACTCTTTTCTACCGGTTTTCTGTGAATGCTTTTAGAGTTTCTCTATGGTAGTGGTTCTCAACCTTTCTAATGCCATGATCCCGCAATAGATTTTCTCATGTTGCAGTGACCCCAAGCCAAAAAAAATAATTTTGGTGGCTGCTTCAGAGCTGTAATTTTGCTACAGTTATGATTCAGAATGGCTTTAGTTGACCCCTGTGTTTTGGTCATTCGAACCCCACCAGGGTCGCGACCCATAGGTTGGGAACCGCTGCTCTAAGGCAACGTGGACGGAAGGTACTTCCAAGGAAAGGTGTGGTCCCTTACAGAAACGGGGTCCAAGCAGCCACAGTAGCTACTTCCTTGCACTAGTGCAAAGTCTAACAGTACCAAACTCTAATTCATAATGTATCCCATTGCTTTAAATATAGCCCTCAGAACATGTTTGTGGACAGTTCTAGCCAGTCTGACTTGCATACATCACGGTGCTGCATCCAAGATCTGCTGTGTCTAGCTATGATAGACAAATCTCACAAGTACAAATGGCACCACACCAGGTTCTCTGACCCAGGGACTCCCCAGCTTGCTGCTAGGTGACATCAGACAAATACATGAGTCCTCTCCCCAGTTCGACTGTGCTCTAGAATTTCCGTTGCTCTCTGGCCTCTCTTGGTGGTAGCTTCATTGTGCTATCTCTCCAAGTGAGGTTCTTCTCTGATCAAAAAAAGTCCAAACTCTGGCCGGGCGTGGTGGCTCATGCCTGTAATCCCAGCACTCAGGAGGCTGAGGCAGGAGGATCGGTGCGAGTTTGAGACTGGCCTGGGTTACAAAAGTGAGCTCAAGGCCAGCCTGAACTGCACAGCAAGACCCTGTCTCAAAAAAAAAAAAGACAAAAAAGTCCAAATTCATAATTTTATATAAACTCATGTAAGAGGTTAAGTCAAAAGTGAGCTATCCAAATGCCCTCAAATAAAAAAAAAAAAAATGAGCTGGGCGTGGTGGCGCACGCCTGTAATCCCAGCACTCGGGAGGCTGAGGCAGCAGGATCGGTGCGAGTTCGAGACCAGCCTGGGCTACAAAAGTGAGCTCAAGGCTAGCCTGAACTGCATAGTGAGACCCTGTCTCAAAAAGACAAAAAAAAAAAAAAATGCCCTCAAATAAAGCTCTTTTCTGTTGCTTCTGCTATTTGAAAGTCACATCTTCCTTGACTAGTTCTGAAGGTCTCAATCTTACCATACATCACCTGTCTTTCCATCTTGCTCATTCCTTATTCTATGTTCTGAACCAAGTGACCTCATTCGTGTACATGACAGTATAGTACTCCACTACCCAAAATGTGTCCAAGTATATTGAACTAGTCCCTAGTGGTCAACACCTGAGCTGTTTCCAAGCCCTTGCTATTATAGTAATGTTGGAAAGAATAACTTTATATATTCATTACTTTTCTCTCTTATAGGGAGATCTATAGGATAAACAGACAAAGTTAGCTTGCATGTCAAAGGGTGTTATGGTTTGTGTCTAGTTGTTCCCCCAAAGCCTCATGCAGCCATTGGGGCAGCTTCTAGAGTTTGTGAATAATTCATAATCCAATGGTGGGATTCTGGATGAGAGTGCTACACCCACTCTGGGGTAGGTAGTCTGCACTATAACGTAAACAAGGGGAAGAGGCTTGCTAGCTGCTGTAGCTGCTGCCCTCCCTTTGCTCTTTGCTGTTTGCTGCTGCCATGAACAGCTACCCTGTGCCATGAGCCGTCTTGCCTTGGAGCAAGCTGAATATGAACTGAAACCTCCAGTGAGTGTGAGCTAAATCAACATTTTCTTCCTTAATTTGGGGTGTCAGGTATTTTGTCCCAGCAATTAGAGAAAGGAGAAGCTCTGTGTTCCCCCAACCTCAACATTTACCAATATCATCCTTTGGTTAAAAAAAATACAGTGTACTTCTCTCACTGCATTTTTTCTTTTTTTTTTTTTATATATATATATATATTATGCCCGGCTCAGCCTGCCCTGGGGGTGGGGCTGGCACAGCATGCGGTGCTGGGGATCAAACCGTGTTCCTTGCAGTTGCCTATGTTTTCCTCAGCAGGCACTTTAGACTGCGGAACCATCTTGCCAGCCCAACACTCTGTAAAGATTGCTACCGTTACATTTAAAACATCTGTCTGTCACTGAATGGTCACACCCTTAAAGCCTTGGACCATTTCTTACTCATCTCTCTGCCTTATTGATTAGCTACCAAAGTTCATTGGAGTGAAGATGGGGGAGTCAGGCTGTGGGTTGTGTGTGAGGTGGAGACCCCACCCAGTCTGCACTAAGAAGTCCCATGGGATGGAGCACCTGTGTCCCTGGCCCATCCAGGGAAGTGGCATGATGACCTGATAAGGTAACTTTCCTTCCCTTCCACACCCACTGCCCCAGTCTTCCAACTTGAGCTATCTTGGGTCCTTTCCCAAAGGAATACCTCACACTGTCTTAGGGCCTTTTTCCCCTGGGAAACCGGAACTGAGGCAGTGGCCTTTCTTCTTCAAACTTAGGAACCCTTCTGCTAGAGTAGAACGGGATGAGGCTGCCGCCTTGGGCTGGTTCTTAGAAATGAGCTTTAAAATATTTTTACAAAGTGGAGTTTGTCCTTATGGGTAATGAAAGCAAACCCTTTGAGACACAAAAGAACAGTACAAGAGGAAATCAATTCCCATGACCCTCTATGTGGGGTTCAAATAAATTGTGGCTAGAATAGTTCTGGAAAAAAAAATCACATTTCTATTCAACGTGCACAGATTTTTTTGGTCGTTGTTGCACTTGTTATACCTAATGCCCTGTATCACTGTGTAAGGAGTTGTTACAAGAAAACTAGTATACAAGAGTGTGCTAGACAAAGCAAGTTTTTGCAATTAGTGCAGAACTTCCTATAAAAACTTAAGCATTCTTGTGCAGTAGTACTCACGAAGAGTACTGGAAGTAGTCTCCCATATCAAGGGGTTAAGCCTGTGTGTGCATACGTCTGTGTCTCGGCCTATAGGTCATTGGTGATATTACACAGCTATGTGAAATGAATGGTAAATAAGTGAAACAACTCTCACCCACTATGCACCTAATGCACCAGGCATTATTCCAAATGTGTTTTGTGTATTGCTTCATTTAACAGGAAACCCTGTATGAAGGAAGGTGCACTATTAATATCATTGCTGTTCACAGATGAAGAAAATGTGGCAGCTTGAGTCTCACTAACTTGCCAGGCATTGCACTTGCCAGAATCTGACTCCTCGGTCTGGACTCATAACTCAATGTACACTGCTTGGGGGTAAATGCCAGAGAAGTTCTAGAAGGGGAAGATTACTGTTGCCTTTTGGCAGCAGAGATCTTAACAAAGAATATGGGATTATACCAAATTAAGGACTTATTCTACAGGCCTTCAAAGAACTCATTTGTGTCAGCTAGGATATTTTCCAGAGCAAAAGCTCAATACTCAGCTAAATAAGACTTACTGTGACAACAGAGGTTTACTAATGAATTGCACATACGAAGTGGGCTGGCCACAGGAAGTCCCCAACTTGGTTAATTGACCAGTTAAGTGACATCACATATTGATTCCTTGATTTCTATGTAATGTATTCCATTCTGTTTATGTGTCTCTTGGTTCTTGAACATAGTCTTGCAAAGGTTGCCACATAAACACACAAGTATGGTCAGGAAAGGAGGAAAGAAATTTGTCCTAGACCCCCACCTACCCATCCTCTTTGCTCCCATTGGCCAGAGAGGGGTCACATGCTCTAGAGACAGGGGAAGCTGGGAAAGCGAGTCTCTGCAGTCTTCTGTCTCCATCACAGGGGGCAAGATGAGTGAGAAGCAAAAACAGTGGAAGGAGGATGTAAGCATGATGGCATACGCTATGGTTCTAGTACCCAGGAAGCTGAGGCAGGAAGATTGCTTGAGTGCCGAGCCAGAAATCAGCCTGGACAACATAGCAAGATCCTGTCTTAAAAAAATAAGGGGAAGCAGACTGATGGCAGGAAGGTAAGCAATCATGGTGCTACTCAAGTTAGATCCTACACAGAAGTTTTCCTTGCCAGCTGTGTGAAATTTGGAAAAGGCAGAATCTACCACCCATCTTTTCCACAGTGAGAAACATGGAAGAATAACTGGAGATGGTGCCTAAGACCTAGCCAGAGACTACATCACTGTGTGATGTCACAGCTTTTGGCAGGGCACCAGCGGGCCAGAAACGGGGACCTGAAGCAGCCAGTTTCTATTCTGAAGCAGGAAGCACCATGGAGACCACATTCAGGAAGCATCAGAAATTGATTACTGGAGCCATCCCAGAGCCAGAGCAGGGGAGTAGCTGGGCTCCAGCAGTGCTGGGCATTCACTGAACACTTAGGCTACATAGGGCGACATAAGAAACACTGCACCCGATGTCCATGCATCAGAGGGCACCCTGGTCTCAAGAAAGAAAGAAAAAGCAAAAAATAAGTTGGTGTGGATGAATCACGTGATATGTGCTAAGACTTTTTAAAGTATCTTACACTTTTCAGAAACTCAGTGTGTTTTGAGTTTTCTCAATATGCTAAGAGACAACCTTTACTTATTGTCCCCATTTGCCAGTATGGAAACTTCAACCTGTAGGAAACTAAGGCACAAGGGCATGGAGAGTTGAAACAATCTTGAGCCAAACATTTGTTGAATTGTTGAAAGGTTATATAAGGTAAACACACATATATGTTTTGGTTTTTTGAGTCAGGGTTTTGCTTAACCTTGAATTCACTATATAGCCAAAGCTGGCCTAAGATCTGTTGTCATCCTCTTGCTTCAGCCTCCTGAGTGCTGAGATTTGAGGAGTGTGCCAGCACACCCTACGCAAACTGCCTTTTTAAAATAGATTGAGTGTTGGCTCTCATCTGAGAGGCAGAGAAATCAGTGCCTAAGGTGACACATACAACAGATAAGATTTTCCCAGTTTCCAGGTCCATTACAGAGAGCTACAATGACAAGCCTAGTTCTTCATGTAGAGGGAACCTGGACAATCATTGAACATAAGGGGACAATTTTACTGGACTTAAGGAGACAGGACAGCAGCCAGAAGGCCAGAGAGATCTTCATTACATTCAAGGGTCTGGCAAGGCTTGTTGTCTGATCTCCAAAGACACATCCCAGAGTCCCACCTACAGGACATGCAGGTTCAAAGTGGCTTCCAGAGAAGGCAAGAGGCTATGGTCCTTAAATTTACACCTGTATGCAGATTGGATGGAAGCAACACATCATTCCCAGCAGCACTTAAGTACCTGCCTTAAACTGAGGAGGGGCAATTTATTCATCTCGGTTTGCCTGGAACTCTCCCTTGCTCAGCTCTGAAACCTGACACAGCAGGATCACCTTCTGCCCTGGGCAGACAGGAGTGGAAAAGTTCAACTTGAGAGACAGAGTTGGTCCTGCATAATACATCCCCATAAGACAAAGCACTGAGGTCTGAATAAAGGAGTTTCTGTATATGTTGGGTCTTTTGGAAATCAGTTTGATTTCCACGACCAAATGATTGGCTTGTCGATGATGTTATGGTACTGAGTTGTCCACAGTGGTAGCCATTAGCCATGGGCAACTGTAGAGTCCTAGAAACCTACATGTCACATGTGACAAGCTGGAGGGGCACCCAAATGGAAAGCAGACACTTGATTTTGAAGACTCATTTACGTGAAGAATAGAAACATTTTGATTAATATGTTTTATACTGATTCTGTGTTGGAATAATAACAGTCAAGTTTTATTGGGATAAATGAAAGATATTATTAAAATTAGCTTCACTGGTTTCTTTCTGCTTGTTTTCATAGGGCTATTAAAACAATTTAGAAAACCTGCCTGGCTCCTGTCATGTTTCTGTTGGAGTGTGCTCTTCTAAAAAGATGATTCCAGGAAAGAATGCCTCTATTAAACTGAATTCTATTCACTATTGTTTACAAAACCAAGCTAAATAGTGATTAATTCAAACTATTACAACCACGCGAAGGGAACCGCATGGCCTTGGCGTCATTGAGCAAGAAAGGCGGCCTGGCACACACGTGGGCTTCTTGGGACCGTGGCCACTAGCCAAGTTCCAGCACACATAAAAATAACTTGGATGAGTTCTTTGTTCTGAACTTAAAGCCAAATGGGCTCTTGGCTCTTTCCACACAGTTTGAATCTTTTATGACCAGGAGATATAAAATGCATTTTTAAAACCAATAACAAATGCACTACAAGGCGTTTTTTAAACTTGTGAGCACCAAACAATATTTGGCTGTGCAAAGATAGGAATGATGAGAATGTCTCATGTTTGGAGAAATCTTTATATTTTTGAAGTTCTTTTAGCGTTCTTTCTTTAGTTGTTTCAACTTGAAAGTGACCCTGTATCCCCGCGATGCACTCTGAGCTGTTATTTTGTGCACATGGCGCAGAGGAAAGGCTGGCCTTTCTGAATCCTGCTTAGCATTCTTCTGGCTGCACCCATAGGACCCAGGGCTGAGTTGCTCAGGGTCCAGGCTGGTATGCAAACCTCTCCACAACCCAGCAGTCTCATCACCATGGTGACTTGAAGTTGTTTATGTGTTCCTTTGTGGACACTGGCAAAGTCTACAGAGCAGAGTTATCTGTTGTGTTGCCTGGGTTTTCTCCTATTGTGTTGCTTGGTTTTTGTTTTGTTTTTGTATCTTTTTCTAGAGAGCCACTTATTAAACAGCACACTACTAGGTACACCTCCAACAAGGACGATGCTTCACGATCAAAAAACATTTTGTAGAAAATGTGAGCAGAGACAAATTCACTGACCTTAAGAATTGAATTCCACAAAGATCTATTTTTGATGTTGTTTTGGGGAAGGATCAGGCTACGCACTTCAGGACAGCCTTGAACTCACCATGAGGCCCAGGCTAGCCTGGACTGCATGACACTCCTTCTGCCTCAGCCTCCAAAGTGCTACAGTTACAGACATACCACCACATTTGTCTTCTCCCTTATTATCTTTTTCTCTTTCTGCTTATTTTTTTCTGTCTTTGTGTTTGTGTGTTTCCTACACATAAATGAATGCACAGTACTTTTACTTTGTAAGTTCCAATGGCATAGCTAGATAGTTAAGGAACCAAATAAATGCAGTGAAGAGTTTATCCAAAGATAGGTGGGATAATATGCATCATTTTCCATGACAGAAAAAAAGCACTAAACTTACTGGTGAGAGGAAAATCTTCAGACTAACAAGAGAAAAGGAGTCATTGGATGCCAAAATCTATGTATATCTAAAGTGAAATTGCTTCAATCATCTGCAGTTGTCTCCTATCAAATCAAGCCTGTTTTTTTTCCTCAATTGCTCCATTATTTCTCAACAAGGGAGGCAGATTAGATAATGACACATGGATTTCAGACTGTGCTTGTAACTGAAGTCTGCTGCTGGCAGTCACTTGAGAAGAGCTTCTCTCAAACAAAGGGCTCCAAATGAGTGATGGTGGAGGTCACTGTCTTTGAACTCATCACACTTCACAGAACTAAGCAAAACATTTACGAGAAGGTTCCACCTCCAAACCTCAGGAAATTCTGGACATCTATAAGGAAACTGAGCACCAGCAGTCCCAAAATGTGAACTATGAGTTCTCAGGTCTGTCAAGTCTCAGTGCATGAGTTCTCAAGCAGCAGCTCATACAAGGATGATGAAATGCTGCGCTTTGTGATAACAACTTTATTTTTAAACAATACAGCTGATGCTGAAAAATTAGAAGGCACTTCAGAAAAATATAGGCTTCCAGGTTTTCTTCATTAATTGTAAACTGTCCTTAAGGACAGGCACTCTCTAGAAGCTACATGGTGTGAAGCTTAACCTATAGCACTTGCTTGCTTGGCCTGGGGACACTGAGTTTGCTGCTTGTAGTTGAGCACCAAACTGTACCTTAGCACAAAACCCAGAGACTTCTGATGTACCGTGAGCTTTAAGGATGCTCAGCATCTGTTGATTCAGTAGCATTTCTTTCCAATGGAATGATGCAGGCACCATCCAAACTCACTATTAGGGTCTCGCCACTCCTGGCTGTCCTTCTGCAATCAAAAGATTATAGAAAGCTGGATCCTAGGTGCACACCTGTAACCCAAGCCATCTGGAGGCTGAGGCAGGATGATCACTGTGAGTTCTATGCCAGCCTGGGCTACATAGTGAAACCCTGCCTCAAAGACCAAAACAAAACCAAGTGAACAAACAAAATATACAAGCCACAGTCTGGGCATGGTGGCACATGTCTGCAATTCCAGCACTAGGAAAGCTGAAAACAGGAGCATCACTATGAGTCTGAGCTATGTAGTGAGATCCTGCAAAAAAAAAAAAAAAATTAATAATAGCCTAACCTAAAAATGTACAAGCCAAAAGCCTTCCCACTACTTCTTTGGCACTGCATCTGGTGTGAGCGTAGCGGAAGTCGTCTACTTTCTTTCGGTTTATGAATCAGTGTGAACGTTGGTAGATGTAGCTGCAGCAACATCAGTACATTTGCCTCTATCGAGTCACCCTGCCTCTACTGAGTGGTGTTTGCTAAGAGCCAGATAGGTGCCACGGTATATTTCCTAAACTCTTCTAACTCCTGCAGTCAGAGGTATCTAGCTCTGAACTTGTATAGACCAGCGGTTCTCAACCTGGAGTCAAACGACCAAAATACAAGGGTTGCCGAAAGCCATCGGAATATGTTATTTATCTGGAATTACAATTTTGAAGTAGCCACCAAAATTATTTTTTGGTCTGGTGTCACCGCAACATGAGGAACTGTATTGCGGGGTCACAGCATTAGAAAGGTTGAGAACCACTGGATAGATTGAGGCAACAGTAATCCCTTACTGTGGGGTCAGGAGCTGAGTTGCTGCCCTATCTCCTGCCACAGGGAAAAGGATTTGTGTGGCAATTTATGAAGAAAAGTGTCCCTGCGCTGGGGAGATAGTTCAGTGATCTAAGTGCCTTCCTGGTAAACAAGGGCCTGGGTTCAATCCCCATTACCACATGCCATGCCAGCCCCAGAACACCTGTGCACCATGCCAGCCACTGAAACCAGGCATCATGGTATGTCTGTAAGCCCAGCACTGGAGAGGCTGAGTCCAGAGGATCCCTATGTGTCTCAGCTGGGTAGTGAGACTCTGTGTCAACAACAACAACAAAATACCCCCTAGAGGACAGTAAGTATGGTTTCCAATTTGAGGCTTCTACATTCTTTATTTGTATTTGAAGGGATGCCTAAAGCAATCTTTGACCCTACAAAAATCATATCTCAGCTGGGCTTGGTGATACTCACCAGTGATCCCAGCACTGTGGGAGGCTAAGGCAGGAGAATCACAAGTTTGAGTCCAGCCTATGTAATTCTGTGACTTAGGGAGATCCTGTGTCAAAATTTTTAAATGCATGGGGGCTAGGAATATAACTCAATGCAATGGCCTACATTCAGTCCCTCATACCACCACCACCACCACACACACACAAAAAAAGAATTAGCTAAAACTTTGGACAAAAGCAAAATGGTTATAAGCACACCCTTTTCAAGTCACAGGAAGATGATGTCTAGTAGGCTCCCCCAAGAAGCAGCTGACACTGGGGAGGGGTAACTTGGGGTGTTATACTACCTCCTGACCATGAACATCTGCCAGGAATGATAGTGAAAGGCAAAAATGGACAAATACATACTTTTAGGTGCACTATCCAGGCTATTCTTTTCATCTCTTTGTGCCTTTAATTGACTTTGAGCTATTTTACAACTCTGTACACTGCAGCAAACATGATAATCCAAATTGTACTTGCTTGTGGAAATGCAAATAATTGTCCAGGCAATACAATCGATCATTGTTCTCAGCCCTAGAGCCTAGGGATATTGATTGACCTGTTTTGTTGTTTTGTATCTATTTATAAATTCACCCCAGTATTCCAGGTCATCTGCATATGTTAGTGTTCTTCGAATTCTCCATTGATCTTGTAACCTCTTGTTTATTTCCTCCATAATTAGTAAGTTTATTTTATTTTTGCTTAAAAATTATAATTTTATATTTTTTCATTTCTCTCTTTTTTCCCCTTTTCTCTTTCTTTTTTTCTTTTGCATAGTGAGAACTGAACCCAGGGTTTTGGAACTGGGTTAAATCCCCAGACCTTTTCTCTTTCTTTCTTTCTTTCTTTCCTTCTTTCCTTCTTTTTTCTTTTTTTGTTGAGATAGGTGCTAAGTTGCACAGGGTATGTGATTATAGATGCATACCACCAAGCTCAAATTGTTTTGTTTTGGATGTCGATTTGTTTACATCAATAGGCACATATCAAGATCATTTCCAAAATATCAAGCCCCGATCTCCAGTGGTCTAGGGATTATATTATATAGGATAAGCAAGCAGGACATACAGAGGCAAAATATCTTGGAAGGTGGGACTAGCTCCTACAATAGGCATCACAGTGACCAGCTGATTAGAAACAACAACAGAAATAAAAGTAACAGGAACTGTAACCAGAACGACCATCCAGGCAACTCACAAACTATACTAATTAGGGAGGTATCTTCTGCTACATCATGTTTACACATAGAACACATATATAATTCTATTTCTTGAAACATAGTAGCCTTAAATTCTTTTTTATTATTTTTAAAATTAATTTTAATGAGAAAGAAATAGCAATGAAACAATTTCAGAACAGGTTAGTGAGACAGTTACAACAATTAATACATTGCATATTGTTGTCTTCATAGTAGTTACGCAGAGGACAAGATGCAGACATGATATCTTATCTAAACACTATTAGTGCAAATATTTATTCTCATTGAACTAAGAGAAACTAGCTGTATATCTATCCTAACTATTTTTTATATACAGATACATATATTTTTTATTACAAAATGGTCCTTTATTTATATCCCCCTTTTTGTTTTGTTTTGTCAGAGATGAGAGTTCCATTGCCATTCAAATATTTTAGGCATGTGTCTTCAGCAAAACAACCCAATATAGTCCAATAATTCATGATAGTAGTGGGTTATCTGCAGAACTGGCAATGTTAGAAGTGGTTGACTTGAGAATTTTATAGCTCAGCATATTAATATGACTTTACTTTTTATACCTCATGGTTAAACTTTTCTGCTGGGTGGGTAAGACCAAGACAAAGCAAGACCTACATAACAAAAAAAATGTAGCTTTTGTATCTGATAAGGTAAGTCAAATCCTCTCAGGATTTACCCTGAAACCATGTACAGTAGTTTATAGAACTTTTGTCAGTGTCAGCAATCTGGATGATTCATGGCCATTGCTTGACCAATTTGCTGTCTGTGAGCAAATTGCCAAAATGCCTGAGAGAATGTTTTCTCTCGAGGAGACTCTCTTTAGGCATACTATACATCATCAATCATTTTGCTCTGTGGCCCCATAATCTCCTTGAACAGAAAAATTGAGACACAACTGAGTTATGGAATGTTATAGTCCTAACTGATCCTGAAGGGCTAGGGCCAAAATATTGACTGTCCTTGTAGCCATTCTTCTTCTCTAATATTTTAGCTTGCAAACTTGAGTTGTTAACCATCCAGAAGAGAAGTTTAATGGTATTATTACCCTATAATATAGGCAGTGGAGCTTAACATCACTATCTATCTGAATATCAAACACCTCTTAGACATAACATGGAACCGGTATTTTCCAACAATCATTGATATTCTAAACTTTAAATCCCTATAGAATGTGAAAAAATATATACATTTTTAGAAAGAAATTTGGAAATCAAACCATATACAACATTGTAGCAGGACAATACTGTTACTCTGTTTTCTGTTTTCTTGTCTCCTGTTTTCTTTTATTACCTTAAAAATACATGTACTTGAGAGAGAATATAGCAATAATTGATATGACATTAAAAGCAGTATGCATTTAGAAGACCACAATGGTAAGTATTCCAAGCATAGTTCTATTATTACACATTGCTATCCTCAGTGTATTTGCTTAGTTCACAGATATCAGCATATATCACTAGCCAGGGTGAGAATTCTACCAATTAACTGCTAGTTTCACAAACCTGATGAAGATTCTTAGGACTATTGCCTTAAACATCTTGTGTATACAAATGTATAGCTTTGCCCCTACCATTTTTCCTAACTTTTCCTCTCTCTCTCTCTCTCTCTCTCTCTCTCTCTCTCTCTCTCTCTCCCTCTCTCTCTCTCTCTGTTGTTTCTTAAGTTCTCACTTTCCACTTCACTGTTAAATCTTTCAATCTTTATTTGTTCTTTTGAGTTCTTACACTAGGGTGACTATACAGTATTTACACACGTGGGTCTGGCTTATGTCACTTATGAGTATAGCCTCAAGTTGCATCTACTTATACATGAAGGCTTCAAGTTTATTATTTTTATAGCTGAGTAACACTCTATTGTACAAAAAGAACAGATCTTTTTCATCCCTTCCTCAGGTGATGGGCATTTTGGTTGTTTCCAAGATTTGGCTATCACAAAATGTGCTGCTATAAATATAGGCATACATATATCACTATAATATGATGTTTTCAGTTCTTTTGGTAAAATTCCTAGTAGGGAATAGCTGGATTGGATGGGACTTTCAGTCCTAGTTTTTGTTTTGTTTTTGTTTTTGTTTTGTTTTTGGGTCTTTTTGAGACAAGGTCTCGCTATGCAGTTCACGCTGGCCTTCAACTCACTTTTGTAGCGCAGGCTGTTCTTGAACTCACACTGATCCTCCTGCCTCAGCCTCCCAAGTGCTGGGATTACAGGCATGCACCACCATGCTCGGCATTCAGTCCTATTTTTTTTTAAAGAGTCTCCACACTGATTTCCATAATGGTTGCACCAGTCTACATTCCCAGTTCCTTTTCCCCATAGCCTGTCCAACATTTGTTGTTGGTTGATTTCTTTATGATAGTCATTCTTTCTGGAGTAAGATGGTATCTCAGTGTTGACTTAATTTGCATTTCATAGATGGCTAGTGGAGTATTTTTTCATGTATATATTAGCTTCTAGCATTTCTTCCTCGGAGAAGTGTGTGTTCATTTCGAATGCCCATTTCTGAATCAGGTCTTTAAATTTTGGGGCTCTAATGTTTTTTAGTTCTTTATAAATTCTAGAGAGAAGGCTTTTGTCTGAGTGCTTATTAGTTAAATTTTTTTCCAAATATGTGGGTTGTCTTTTCACTCTGTTGGTAATTTCTTTTGACGTACAAAAACTTCTCAATAAGAGGTTCCATGTGTTAGTTCCTTCAAGTGTTACGCATGCAGTTTGATTTTTGTGCATGAACTCTTTGCCTAGCCCAGTCTCTTCAAGATTTCCTCCTACTTTCTCTTCCAGGAGATTTAGTGTTTCTGTTTTTGTGTTTATATATTTAATCCATTTTTACTTTATTTCAGTTCATGGTTATAGATCTGGGTCAGGTTTTAATTTTCGGCATGTAGAGAGCCAGTTTTTCCAGCACCCAGACTGTGGTTTTATCTTTTCAAAAACTTAACCTTTAGTGAACTCAAAGATTTTGCAACGTTAGATGTCAGTTCGTAGAGGATTTGAAAAGGAAAAGTGAGTTCTGTTGAGTAGAAATAATAACCCTAAAGGCAACAGTTTTATTCCCCTTTATAACATTAACTCATTTTGTCACTTAATTGGGAATCTTATTTTAGTATTCTTGTCTTTAGATGCTCCCAATTTCCTTTTACATTTAAAACCTTGACCCTGCTGAGGAATTGGGGAATTCAATGTGTCTTTGACATAGGCTTATCAAGTGTATGTTTGAGATCATGTTTTGAACTTCTTATAAAACTATACTTGGTGCTGTATAGCACATAGCAAGCAGTTCCCAGTGACTATTAAAAAAAAAAAAAAAAAAAAAAAACAGGTGTTACCTTAAAGCCTGACTCTAGAATTTTGCCTTAGATTCAGCATGATCTTATTTAAACTAACTCCTAAATACGTATAGTTAGCTATTAAGCAAAGGTTTCTGGGAATAAATGCCTGAATAGCTTGGGATAGGAAATAAAATAAATTACTCAGGCTTTTTGAAAGTTGGAGGGCTACAAATTAGAGAGGAAAAAGAAAGTCATAGAAAAGCTTTAAGATAAGAGAACCCAAAACACAGCAAAAGGTCAGAAGTGTGACACACTGACCCATGGGAGCACCTTGGAGCTGACCTTTAAGCAGAGGGTGCTCTAATGCTCCATTTTAGGTTTGAAATTCTAGTCTATGGTGGAAACACCACATGCACATATCACAATACGCATTCACTCTGCTGTGACTCATGGGTTTCAGTAAAGTCTGGTAGAAGTCAGGCTCCATTGGGAACAGTTGGCTGGAGAAAGGAGCTGAACCAGTCGATTCAGACATGTGCAGTCCCCAGCAAGGCTGCCAGGCGCAGAGGCAGCAGAGTACCATGGTCTCAGAAGTATTTAGAAAGACAGACACTGGGCTTGGAGAGTAGTGTGGGCATTTTCACTTCAGCTTTGTGAGGCAAGTTGGAAGCTTAGGGGACTTCCCGGGGATGACACTTGCTCATGCATGTAGCACCACTTCACAATTGAATGGCTCCAGGCCTGCAAAAACCTTAGGATCTCTACCTGATTGCATGAAGGGTCAAACCCTCTTTCCTGTGTTACAAATATTGGTCTAACACACGTGCTCGTGAATCTGTATGTTTTTTGGTTTTTTGTTTTGTTTTTTTTTTTTTTTTTTTTTTTTTTTTTTTTTTTTTTTTTTTTTTTTTTTTTTTTTTTTTTTTGCATTTTATTTTGTTTCAATTGTGGAGATGAGATCTTACTGTATAGTTCACATGGGCCTTGAACTCACTATGTCCAGACTGGCCTCAAACTTGTAGTGATCATCAGCCTCTCAAGGCCTAGGATCATGAGCATTGTCACCACACTTGGCTAATGTGTTTGTGTGTGTGTGTGTGTGTGTGTGTGTGTATTTTAATGTGTGTGTATATTTTAATGTGTGTGTCCATTTTATATTTGTTTCTTTTCCTGGGCTAGAATATAAATTTCCCAAGGCAGAGACCATTTTTTTCACTTATTTGTATCTGTCACTCCAAATTTTCATGCAATATTCTAAAGTTACTGACTGTTTTTAGGCTGGCTTACAAAGCCAGTCTTAACTCCAATCATTTTTATTCCATTCTACTTCAATCCCAAGAACAAGAAACTCTAGTCCAGAAGGATCTGGGACCTTTCTAGCTGGCCACAGAGGAGGTCACATAGCTAAAATTAAAGCTACATTGCTTGCTGCTTGCAAAACCCAGAGTCAGTTGCATCCAGTCTGGTAGCAGGCCAAGGGTCTCTTGTGGTTCTTCAACTCCATCGGCAATCAGCCCAAGATTTTTTATTCCCTAGTTTTTTTTTTCTCTAAATCCTTTTAGTCTATCACTTACTATTACTCCATATTTCTTTGCAGTAATGGGATTGAACCCAGGACCTTTATACTGAGCTACACTCCCAGCCCATTTTTTCAATTTTGAGACTTTAGTCACAAGTTGCTTCATCTCAACTTGAACCTGAGATCCTCTTGCCTCAGCCTTCCATAGTGCTAGGGTTATAGCATGGGCCACCACACCTGGCTCATGCTAGGGATTTATATAGCTATGAAAGCACAGCTGCCCTACTGCAAAAAGGAGGACAGGACCTATAATCACTCAACAGCATGCCACACTTCCAAAGGAAAAGTTACTAGAGAGTAAAACTCATATTTTGCATATTCTATGTACTTATGACAGATTTACTTTCATTTTTGTGTGAGGGAGAGTCTAGAAAATTGTCTAACTTACTCTAAAAATATTCTACTCAGTTCCACTGTGTTTCAAATGCTCAGCAGAAGGGTTTAAAATCTACTCACCACCTCTTTAAGAATCAAATTGGCTGAAACACACTATAATTCTGTAACGCCTAGCAAAACAGACTGCATGCTAATTGCCTATTGATCAAGCAAGGGAATCCAAAGTGAGTTGTTAACATCTTTGTTAAGATACTCTCTGTTTTTAAAGGGTGTTTGTGTGTTTGTTAAGACAGGGTCTTGCTATGTAGTTCAGCTGACCTTGAACTCACTATGTAGCCCAGGCTGGCCTCCGCTTCGGGTGATCCTTCCACCTCAGCTTCCCAAGTGCTAGAGTTGCAGGCATACACCACCACACCCAGCTCTTTTTCTAAGGTGCATATTAGTTATAAAGAATACTAGATTTCCTCTTGTTTGAGACTTACCCACTAGAGATGAGAAGAAAGTCCATGGAAGGACATTTACCTAATTTTAGCAAAGGGTCAACTGAATGCCAGCATCCATCTATCCTATACTGTCCTCACTAAGGTCCTGTGTCTTCTTGTGGTATGATTTCTCTATTTATTTTTCAGCATTGAGGATTGAACCCAGAGCCTTTGTGCTGAGCTACATTCTCAGACCTTTATTTACAATGTTGTATTTTTAGACAATGTCTCACTTAGTTGCTAAATAGCTCAAGCTGGACTTGAAATTGTGGTCCTCCTACCTCACCCAGACTGCTGGGATTATAAGCCTACTAGGGTCCTGTGGCAGGAGGAATCAAAGTGCCATGGTTTGAGCATGTTCTCTCCATAGCTTACCCTGGGGGAAAAGGAGTGTGGATCATAAGACTGAACAAATTCTGGAATGGTAAAGCATTACCTTGAAATGTGGGTGGTTGCAATCCATAAAATCAATAATTAAAAGGGTAATTTTTGTGAATGGAAAGAAACATACACTGAGCTGCAGACAAGGAGATACCCCCAAAGCATAAAGCAGCCACTAAAGCAGTGAAATTTTGGGTTTCACCAGATCATTATTGACTGCCAAAAGACAAATGTTCGATCAACTGTGTTTAATGATCTAGATGGTTTTTTATTAGCAACTCACGAATTGTGCAGCAGCCTGAAATCTATGAAATAATGGGGGATCCCTGGGGCAAGCCAAGGCAACAGTTTTGTAAGGTAGCTTTATTATTTTTTTGTGATGAGCAGAACATATTTATTGAAGGAAAGAAAGCTCCTGTCTGAGAGAGGGACAGGAGGAGGGTCTTGAGGGGGTGGTCCCCAGGAAGCTATCTCTTCCAGGGGCTTTTAAAATGCAAAACCATGTGGTGGGGCGGGTCTAAGGTGAAAACCATGGAAACTTGCTTAGGTGGGTATGAGGTGGGACAAAACTATGGTCAGCCAATGAGGTTACAAGCACCACTGTTCAGGTAAAATTGATTAAAGCCAATACCAATTGGGGAAGGAAGTCACATAGTAAGCAGGCTTGCATAGGGTACAGGGTTTGTTCCTATTGGGGATTGAGTTATTGACTTATTTAGGATCTTTTAAAGTGATTGATACCTATTTAGAATATCAATCCCTGATGCACATTCCTAGGGAAGTATGTGGCTACCTTCGTTTCCTCTTCTGTCTTGAAGTCTGGCCCATAGTAGGGGTGTCTGCCCCTTCCAAAGCTGTAAAATCGTCTTATCTTCCATATTGTCTCCTTGAGGGCTTGGCCCTCTCTGGCTATATATAATATTTCTCTCTAGTTGAGCTGCCTACAACGTTTCCTACTCTGAAGAAGTAAATGAAACTGCCATGACAGACTCATGCTTCATGACCACTCTGGCTTCTTCAGATTGAAAGGGGTTGTAGTTGTTGGCCAACAGTCAGAGATACTCTCCAGAGGTCCTATTCAAAGTCCCTCAATAGATACTAGGCATTTTTATCTTGGGTAGCTAGAATCACTTTAAATCTGCATTCCCTTTGGATTAAAGGGCTCTGTTTTAGCATGTAAGATCAAATGTCTTGTGGTGCTTAAGGAAGCACTTCTTACTCGATATGTGTAAGTAAAAGTTACACTTGGCCCAGTGACAGGAATGCCTCCATCTAGTGGGAAACGTCAAATGATGTAGGAAAAAAGATTTGATCTGGGGTGGGTGACCTCCAATAGGGAACCTCCAAATGATATAGGGAAAACTGATCTCCCTACCTGAAAAGTACCTGGGAAGAGCTCCTGTTATCTAAAGCAGGATGAATTTTAGGAACAAACAGATGTAATGAGCAGAACATATTTACTGAGGGAAAGAAAGCTCCTATCCAAGAGAGGGGCAGGAGGGCAGTCCGTAGTGGATGATCCACTGTAAGGTAGCTTTAGGAAGAGGCAAGATGCAACCACCAAATAATACCGAAAGAAAGGGCCCAGGCTGGTGAGATAGCTCAGTGGTCTAAAGCAACTGCTTAGGCAAGCTTAGGCAACTTCAGGGACCATGGTTCAATCCCTGGTACCACATGCTTCACCAGCCCCACTCCCAGGGCAGGCTGAGCTGGCCATAACATAAATCAATCCATCAATAAATAAAGTTTTTAAAAAAAGAAAAGAAAAGTGTCTTTTCTTCTAGGGAAAAGCAGAGATGACTTCCTGATCATGCCAGTTCAGACTGACAGAAATTCCAGACTGATTCTAACAAGGCCAGCTAGGTGTCTCCTGACCAAGACTGACCCTTTCTCAGTGTCTGAATGGAGAGTTTTCTTGCTCAGCACTACACACTGAAGAGGACAATGAATGATTTTACCAAGATTCTCAATAAAGCTCAAGTATGATTCTCCGAGAGGACAGCAGAGATTGGACTTCTGGCCATCCACTGTAAATATCAGTTCATCAGCCTTAACAATTCACTTACATGCAGTTTTAAAAGCCCTTCTGGTTCCTTCTCTTCCCCCAGCCTGTGCTGCTTCTTTCTCAGCATCTCATTCAACCAAATCTTCTGAGGAATAGCTACAGGCCTTCAGAAAATAAGAAGAGGCGTAATCACTTAGGATTCGCATTCCCTGAGAAACAAAGTAGAAGGAATCTGCAGCAGGAGAATCAAGAGTTTGAGCAGCTTTTGGGAGGCCTTGTCCAAAACTAAAAACAGTTGTGAGTATAGCTCATTGCAAGGCCCTGGGTTCAGTACAGCTCTTAAAGGGAAAAAAGGGAAAGAGAAGATAAGAAACAAAGGAGAGATTTTGAATTTCCAGGATAAACTAAAAGGACTTCCCATGATGAATTTATTTGAAACTTTGATGGAAAATTGAAAGTATTTAACTGGCAAGGAATCAAATCCAGAAGTTACTGGTAAAATGTAAGCTACATATTTATTAAAGCAATTCTCTGCTGGTGAAACCCCATCTACAGTAATCCTTAGCCCTCTTAACCCTCATTCCCCCCACTTGTTAAGTTGGCTTAGGATAGTGTGAGTTTGCTGTCACTGTGTAGCACACTGCCATAAACAGGGCAGCTCAAAGCCCCACAGATGTGTGATCAATGATTGTGCAGGTAAGGAGCCCAGGCAGGGTGCAGCTGAAGTTTCTGCAAGATGATAATCAAGCCATCAGCCTGGATTGGGTGAGCAAGGACGGCTCGGCTCAAGCAGGGCCTTTTCTCTAGTGCGCATAGTTGTTGGCAACAGTAGGTTCCTGGGGGCTTGCTGGAGTAAGGTCTTCACTCCTTTGGGGGCTCTTGGCTGGAGGTAGCCCTCTGCATATGACAGAACACACATGGTGGCTTAGTTTTTCAAGGCCACCACAGGGCAGACGGCCTCCTAACAAGACACATTAAAATGTCATGGAACAGAATCAATAGGGTTCAGATCTCAGATTGTCCCCAAAGTCTCACGTCTTGCATTATGAGGGCACTAGAGCTGACTTGCTATTAGAAGATGGGTCTGGTCTGAAGAGATGGGTTTGTCTCCCTCCCTGGCTCCTCCTTCTCTACATTCTGCTGCTAGGAAGTAAGCAGCTCTGTTGAGTCCAGGTCCTTCCACCGTGCTCTTTCTACATGTAAGCTAGCCAACCAGGAACTGAAACTTTAGAAACTGGGAGCCGAGTTGCTTGGAAACAAGCCTCATGTCCCACCTAGACTCTGTGTGAGGGGATTATGCCCCAGACTGAACACCAGGAGATGGGGATCATGAGGCCACCATACATATGTCATAGGTGGGCAAGATTGAGTAATAAAGCCTGAAACTGTCACTAGCCAAGAACATCTTAACTGCAGTAGATGTGATTGCTGTACTGGTATATGCATGATATAGGAAGACAGAAGGAAAGCTTGTGGCCCTGAATAGATTTGCAGATATCATATTCTCAGGACTAGTAACTCTATATCAACTCAAATAACGGTAGGAATTATGTGCACCTGAATTGTTATGGCTGAAAAAATATGAGCATGACCAAAGAAGGGCCTTGGCAATACAAAATTGAGGGGAAAGGAAAAGCAGTGAGCAGATCCCATAAATGGCTGAAAAATGGATGCAAAAACAAGGTGTAAAAGATATTCACGCTGATCTCTGCTCTGAAAATATAAGTATCTTAGGCCAGGCACCATCAGGCATTCTTCTAATCCCACTTCCTCAGGAAGGCTAAGGCAGGAAGATGGAAAGTTTAAGGCCAGCCTGGGCAACTCAGCAGGATCTTGTCTCAAAATAAAATAAGAAGTGCTATAGCTGTAGCTCAGTACTAGAGCAAACCTCCACACCACACACAGGTACATTCACACACACACACACACACACACACACACACACACACACACACGCAGCACTCTACCCTGTGTCTGACCTTGCTGACCATAAGATCTAATTCATTTTCTTTGTCCAAACATAGCTGACTTCCAAGATCTCTTGGTAATGTCCATCCACTAGAAAAGTAGTGTAGACTACTAGTTACTAGCATGGACTCTACTGCCCACTACCTGGCTTTGAATGCTCTTCCACACCCTCTCAGTTGGAAAAATTATTGACAATCTGTGTGAATGCTTCCTCACTATCAAGTACAATTATAATAATTTTTTGAAGTCCTAGACCATGCCAGCCTTTGCAGTGCTGTACATGGATATCTCAAACATTTTCTCTTCTTTTTAAAAACAACCTAATACATTATAAAGTTCTAGACTAGTTAAAATGTACTGCAGCTCCTAGCATCAGCACTTGGTGGATATGGCTCAGTGATTTGTTTTCTCCTTCACAAAGAGTAGGACCTTCAATAGCTGTGAACAGAGCTAGAGTTATCACAAGGACCAGGGGTCATCAGAGCCAGGTTTTGCTGGTTTGTTTGTAACAAACCTCCTCACCTATTGCATTTCTGCAAAGGCTAATTTAAAGCCGCATCTCTCATACTTGAGATCAGAAGTGAAGCCTGACAATATGCATTTCTAACAAGCTCCCAGAGGCAGAGATCTAAGGGAAAACAAAACATGTTTTCTCTTCTCTGCTCTCCATCATTCAACATTTCTATGATCCCGGATGTGTGGAAACCACCACCGACCCCACCACACAAAGCCATCTTGCAGACAGTTTCCAGTAGACGCCAGTTCCATGCCCTGGAATTCAACTCAGTTCTGACACCATCTACTTGAAAAGCACGTCAGCTCTGACAGCTTGAGGGCTCACTCCCAGGCACTATCACAGGTATCGGGCTATCACTGTTACCAGGTGGAGGGTCCTGTGCAGCTTTATCCCAGGTTTGTTGCATCCTGAACAAAGAATAGGGTAAGACAGAAAAGACACCAAAAATGTACATTTAGTGAAGGTCGGGAAAGAAGTATGCTCTAGAGCAGGAGCAGGCCAGTGAAAAGGCTTGCAGCAGCCGCAGAGTAGGGGAAAGAGGTATTTTGTATTCATGCAAACAAGTCGCTGGGCAGTTATCCTTGTAAAACCTCACTTGGCTTAGAGTCCGACTTAAACTGCACTATAGGAAGACTCTCTTGGCTTCCAGCCAGATATAAATACAGGAGTAAAAGTAGCACTTTTCTGATTGATCGTGCAAACAATGCCAGATTCAAATGAGCAATTAAACAATAGCACTTTCTGATTAGTTCCCTCAGTGCTCAGGAGCTGAGGGGTCATTTTGAGTCCTGTGCTCTGGGCAAATCCTCTGGATTTTTATGAACTTTGACACATTTTGCTGAGTTGTTTGTCCGCTTTGCCCCAGCACTAAGCGACCTCATTATGCTCAAGTGGCAATAATAGGTTTCCAAACTCCCTGCATAGGTTCTGTTAACTTATTAAAGAAGTACACACAGCACAAGAGAAGACTACATTTTGTTTTGTCTTTTGAGACCAGGTTTTACTGTGTACTCCAGGCTGGCCTTGAACTCTGTGTAGCTCAGGATGGCTTCAGATTTTGGCCCATCCTCCTGCTTCAGCCTGTATCATGCTGGGACTACAGACTTTCCTTATATTTACTGACTCATTGTAAAAGATTTCATTAAGAATCCAGATGAAGAGAAAGATAGATAGTAAAGATGCACAGATCAAAGTTTGGGAAGAGGGGTGATACTTCCATGCTCTCCAGCCCTCATACTCCAGAAATTTCTGCCTGTTCAGCCCTCAGAAGCTGATGTAAGCCCTGTGCTTTGGGGATTGCAAGGCGTTTTACCTAAGTGTGATTGATTATTAATAGGCCACTGCTGATTAACTCAACCTTGAGGCTTTCTCTTTCCAAAGAGGCTAGGAAATTAGGGCCATGTGTTCAAAGCCTCTAATTATGCAAGTGGTTCCCTTGGCAACTAGCCCCCAAGCTGAGCCCATCCATTAACTCAGGAATTTCTGTTGTTAAAAAAGATACCCTTATTATCAAAGAAATTCCAAGGATTCATTCTCCTAGCACCCTGACTGCTCAGAAATTCTAAAAGTTGAAAGTAGCCCCAAAATATATGTTTATCACAAGTGACTTAACATTGTGGGGCCAACAACCACGTTTTGAGGACCACTGAGATTTAGCATTATCTTTAGCATTCTGCAAAAGTGGACTCTCTCAGGAACTGTATTTGAAAAGGAACCTGAAGGGGAATCTAATGAAAATTATTTCCATCCTTTTGTTAAGTAGGCTGATTTTTCATAAATCTTTGTCAAAGTGAGTAAGTGAGTGAGTGAGTGAGTGAGTGAGAATAGAAAGAAAGATTAATGTGGTATTTTTGGGATTTGAATCAAGGAACCCCCAGTTGCAAAATTTTAGCTTTTTTTTTCCTGCAGACACTAAGTTGAAAGAGCCAGAAGCAGAACATAAAGTGCTTTCTTCCCAGGAAAGCTGTAATTAATGATGACTTAATATTGCTCAGAAGTTTAGGCTGGCCTGATCAGCTGTTTTAGATATCAAAATTTTCATAGCTTACATCTCAGATGTCCCTCTGAGTGTCATATGTGCAGAGGCAGGAATTCTAGAAGGTGATTTGCACATGGAGGTGTGATACTTGTGTGTGGATTAGCTCATTGATGAGTTCTTGGCTAGCTATGCTGTTAGGAAGTGAAACCCGACTGGAAGGATGGATCACTGGGGTATGTAACTGGAAAGATATTTTCCTGTTCCCAGATCTTCCCTCCTCTCTGCTTCCTGACTGCCACGAAGTGAGCAGCTATCCTCTACGAAGCTGTTCCATCACTCCTGTTCTGTCTTAGAGCCAGTTGACCTGGGACTAAACCCTCCACAATCATGAACCAAAAAGACCTCGTCTTGCTACAAAGTTCGGACTCATAGTGATCCTGCTTCTCAGTCTCCCCAGAGCTGGGATTACAGGCATTCACCACCATACCCAGCTTTGGTGGCCTTAAACCACCAAGTCATCTCCCCAACCCCAAAGCTCTCTTTTTAAGTTGTAGGTGCCATTTTGTCTCAAGCATGAGGAAAATGACTAATACAAAAAGTTTGCAAAGCAGGAAAAGTTAGACGGAGCAAGTCCTACCCAGGCATGGTGACACATGCAGGTAATCCCTTCACTCAAGAGGTAGAGGTAGTAGAATCACTCTGATTTCAAGTCCAGCCTGGGTTACATAGTAAGTTCAAGTCTAGCCTGAACTGCATAACAAGACCCTGCCTCAAAAAACAAAAACAAAAGCAAATAAGCAAACAAATAAAAAGAAGGAGCAAGTCCCAAAACATGTACAAGTCCAAAAACATCCTGAAAATAGAAACCAGAAGCTCTATAAAAATATACTGATAGCAGGTGAGAAGAACATAGGAAGCCTTGTGAAATTCGGTGTTTCCTGTTTCTTAATTGTTCCCTACCCTTTGAAACTACAACTGTTTAACGTTATTTTCCAATAGTGTTGTTAACAAGTTTTGTCAGTCTCTTGGCTCAGTGTCCTCTCAGGTTTCCTTCATTCTCAGGCTGTAGAGGATGGTGGTTCTCTTAATCGTGCTAATTTTATCCCAGCAAAAGAAGCTTTAGTTTAGCCTTCCCCATCCTTGTTAAGATGCTGTCATTTCTTCAATCCTTCCCCACCCTCTTAATATGTTGTAAACATAAGCTGTAAAAGACTCAAGTCAGCAGCTTCCAACATTGCCAGTTGTGCTGATAACCCACTACTATTATGGACTATTGGACTATACATACAGCTACTTTCTCTTACTTCCACAAGAAGATTTGTACTAATAGTGTTTATACAAGATATCAAGTCTGCATCTTGTACTCTGAACAAATACTACAAAGACAATAATATGCAATGTATTAATTATTGGAACAGTTCTACTAACCTGTTGTGACACCATCTCATTGCTATTTCTTTTCATTAAAATTAATTAAAAAGACGTTGTAAACATAAAAGAGATAAGAGGAAAATAGCTAAGTACAGAGAAGAATCCCAGGACTTTGAGTCAATGACCACAGCATTCCACCGTGGTTACCATGGATATCAACAAGGTATTTAAGCAGAGATGAATAAAAGAACAAGGCTGGATATGCTTCTAATCTGTAAAGATGAGGAAGAGCATTCAGATGTTGGCTGGACATTTAAGAGTATTACCCAGGAAGGGTCCAGTGGGTACCCTTATTAATAAAGCTCTGTCTTTTGTTAATATTAGATCTGACATGAAATAATCTTGCTGTTTCAAGGCCAACACTTGGATATCCTAACCTTTGCCACACGTTTGCCTTCCCAGCTCTGGAAGCCCAGCCAAAGTTCCCAGTAGTAGATTGAGTTTGATAGAATGGACCTGTTTTGTTCCTGTCCCAAATCATTCACTCTTATGTGCAGGATACCGATTGTCCCTGGGAACTAGAAATGGTGACAATCTTATCCAACCCCTTTAAACTAGGAAGTGACAAAGAATGGTCTCTGGAAGATAGCCAACATACATAGAGCATTGACTGGCAAGAAGATGAGAAGGAGCTTAGAAATGGGTTGTATTAGTGGAGAACTAAGAGCAAGTTTCCTGAGCCATGTAATGGTGTAATCAATGAACATTATAAAGGAATGAAGCCAGGCATGGTGGTGCATGCCTGTAATCCCAGCATTCGGGAGGCTGAGGCAGGAGGATTGGTGCGAGTTCGAGACCAGCCTGGGCTACAGAAGTGAG
>PVJA010030188.1:0-26002 GCA_004027025.1 Myocastor coypus | reverse complement strand
CAAAAAAAAAAAAAAAAAAAAAAAAAAAGGCTACATCTTCTTTGGGGGGCTGGGGAGATAGCTCTGTGGCACAAGTGCCTGCCTGGCAAGTGCAAGATCATGAGTTCAAACCCCAGTCCCGCAAAAAAACAAAAACAAAAAAAGACTACATCTTTTTTTTTTTAAGAATTTTTTTAATTTATTTTTTTCTTGTTTCAGAACCTTTGTTTGTTTATTCAGTCATTTTTATGGCCAGCTCAGCCCGCCCCGAGAGCAGGGCTGGCGCAGCATGTGGTGCCGGGGATTGAACCGAGGTCCCTGAAGCCACCCAAGCTTTCCCAAGCAGGCACTTTAGACCACTGAGCCATCCCGCCGGGTCCCCTGCCTGCTTTGTAGAGCCACTTCCTATCCAAGATGGGCCTAGGAAGTGAGGGTCTAAGTGTTTGCCGTGAGGACTGCTGTGGAAGGGAAAAGGGCGCCTGGCAAGGCCCTGGGCCAAGGCTGCACTCAGGCCTGAAGACCCGGACAGTCAACCCTGCTCCCCACGCTACCACAGCTTAGGCCTCAGGCCCTAGAAAGTCAGTTTTGCAGGCGAGAATGTTTTTCATTGGTAACCAACTCCTCTGATGCCCTTCCCACCCCTCATTCAAAGTTGTCATTAAGAGTTTTGCTTACACGGGGGCGAAACACACCCGTTGCTGCGTGATGGGCGGCAGGTGTTCCCTGCTCCTACACGGACTGAGATAGGGATGGGTGGTTGGGTAGGCGCTCACCCGGGGCCCAGGCCCCAGGCCCACCCCCTGCGCTGCACAAAGCGAGGGCTGCAGATCGGGCCCCGCCCCGAGGCTGCCGCCGCCACCCGCTTCTCCGCAGGGCAGGCATCCATCACAGCGCAGCGCCCTCCCTCCGGCTCCGGCTCTCCTCCCCGGGCTTGCCTCATTTGCATTCCCTCGGCTCGCAGCTCCTCAGCAAAGTGACCTCCGTGCACGCAGCAGCGCCAGAGGCTTCTACCGCTGAGGGAGACACTATCGCCCACCATAGACTGGGAGGGGATGTGGGGGGTCGGAGCCCTGACAGATGGGCGGGGGTCTTGAGGGGAAGGAGGCCGACAGGGAGGTGACAGGTGGGCTTGGGAACTGCCATAAGTGTGGTGCCTACCGAGGAACTTGGGTGGGATTTGAACCCACGACCTCAGATCCCCAGGTGAGCTGGCGTTGGACGTGGAGAGCAGCCCAAGGCCAAGGAAGCTGCGTCCCAAGAAACGAAACCTCTGCTTCTACGCTGGGGCCCCCAACCACCTCGTTTCGTTCTCACCCAGCACCCCCACCACCGAGGAGTCATCCCGGGATCCCTAGCCCTGCCAGGGGCGTCTGCCCGGCCCCCGCCCCGCTCTTGCGGCCCATGGAGCTGCCTCCCCTCCCCCGTTTGGTATTTACACCTTTCACACATTTGTAAGCTATTATCCTGTCCACGCTTAGTCACCGCCGAGCCAAGCGCCACGGATTTAGCTCCTTTAATCTTTCCTCCTAAATCAATCCTCCATTTCCCCTTAATCATCCCGTGGCTCCTCTCTGAACCCTCTCGCCGCTGCCTCGGCTGCCGCAGCCCGCGCCTATCTCGCAGGAACTGCTCCCCCTGCAACCCTAAACGGCTGTCCCAAGGGCACGGTGAAGGTCTGGGGATGGCTTGGGTTTCCAGCGCCGCCGGCCCCTAGCCTGGGAGCCGAGGACAGAAGCGCAGTTCCCACATCTCTCCCTCTTGAAAAACAGCAGCCTAATCTTCTGTCCCTAGCCTCAGGGTCTCTGTCCACGCCCGTCGCTCCCTCCCTCATTCCCACCCCCATCTGGGAAGGCTCTGAAGACCCTACTCCTCTACCATGGATACAACAAAACAACAATAACAAAACCCCCACCAAAACCCTGAAAACAGCCGGGTAGAGTAGCAGTACCCACCTCTCCGGCCCAGCTGCTCCCAGTAGGCGGGGTGCAGAAGGGCCGGGCACCTCTCTGCCCGCTCCCTTCTGGGTTGCTGCCGTCTCTGTTGAACACCCTGAGCTCCCGCCACCCCCACTCACCCCGGCAGGACCCACAGACTCAGGGCGCAGTAGCCTTGGGGCCAGGCACTCTTAGCGCTCCCCGGGACTCTCCCGTCTCCCCCATTTCTGATCTTTCCTGCCCTTACGTCCCGCCCCGCCCGGGCCAAACAAGCGAGGCAGCCCTGCAGTCAGCCACAAGAGGGAGCCGAATCCTCCCGGGAACCAAAAGGGCAAAGAGAGGTTCTAGGAAGGAGCCCCGGTGGGGAGAAGGAAGATGTTCCAGGAGGAGGGCTATACAAGGGGGCCATTTCTTCAAATGCTAATCAGCGTCTTCCGGCAGTGCCATAAGAGGCTGAGCTGATAATGAGCCCAGCTCGGGGCTGATTCTTGATTAATGAAGAGGCCACGGGGCTGCTGAGTGGGGCTAGGCGGGGCGCATCCCTCGTGACCCTACCCACTGCCCTTGCAGACCCGCCGGGTTTGACAGTAACCGATCCGGCCCTTTACGGGGCCAGGCTACCGGAATACCCCACCACCAAGCACCAGCTCCACTGCTCCAGCAGTCATACGGAGAGCGCCCCCTCCAGGACAGCCTGGGGGTGGGATCGGAGAAGGAGCTGGGCAGGAACTTACAAAGTAAAAGAGTTCTGCAGTGATTTGTGGGCAGCCCTCCATATTTTTAAAATCTGTAAAAGTTGTATTAAGATAAGCAAGATTTAGAGCATCTCTTGACCCAAGACAAGGGACCTTAAGATGAAACCACTGTTAGCTGGAGTTGAGGAAAACCTGCCCCCTTCAAGGCTAATGGACCCCCTCCTTCTCAGACCCCCCCTCCCACCCCCAACCTGGCTCCTGAGGCAGGAACAATAAGCGCTGAGTTCGATGCTGAGCTAACTGCACTTGAGGCTTACAGCTCAGTAGAAGATGGGACCAGAGGGAACAGAGATATGGACAGGGGAGGGAGGCCAGAGTTAAGCTTATCTAGGAGACAAGAGGCATGGGCCATCCTCAGCAAGAATCCCTTCCCTTCCAGTACGAAAGGGGCACAGGGTACCCTGAGACCCTCAGCCCCAGTGTGCTGGGACTTGGCTGGCACGGAATAGCTCTGTGTCCGTGCCCAAGGAGGGGCAGAGACTGTCAGTACTGGCCTGACCATGCCAGAGAAGCGAAGGGGCTGAGCAGGTCCTTGGGCTGGAAGGAGGGGATTACTGAGGGGCTCCAAACTGGGAACTGTGGTAGCTAGAGAGTGAAGATGTGTTCCCTTAGCCTTGGAGCCGTCCTATGTGGAGGCTGGGTAGGGCTGGGAGAGGAGGGAGGAGGGCAGGGAGGGGACTGCCCAGCTGGAAGAGGCCTTGTCTAATTGTGCCTGATTAGTAGAGAGGAAGAGAACAGGGCGAGTGATTAATAGTCAGGGCAGTCACCAGCATGTGGGGAAGGAGGGTCAGGCGGGGGAGGGAAGCCCAGGAGCCAAGAGGAGCTGGAGATAGTGAAGCACCCCTGGCACCCTGGTCTCCGGGCCCTCTGGGGCTGTCTAGACCCAGGATACCCCAAGGAGAGGGGCTAAGTCCTACCCCTCCCTCCTTAGGAATTCTCTCCTTTCCCCAAACCTCGATTTTACTGACTGTGGAATGGAAGGGAAAAGATCAAGATCATGTCTGCATCGGGGAAGGAAAAAGATGCAATTGAGCTCAGGGTGTTTCTAGACACCCCAGTGCCCCGACCCCTAGACACAGGCCCCATCTTCAGCCCAATCAGGGGCCTCAGCTGAGAGCGCAGACAGCCTGACTTCCAATCAAAGCCACTGTAAGTCTCTGGTCCCAGCTGTTCATTCGAGCCATGCCCCAGCCAAGTAGCCTGAAGCTGATTCCTAGGGTCAAGAGCTGCCCTGTCCAAGACAGCAGCCCCTTGTTGCGTGGGCCTGATCCCATGGCAAATGACTCACAGCCACGTGTGGCTAGTGACTACCATGTTGGACAGAGCAGGCTCGGGACATTTTTATCACCCAGCATCTTCCTTTGGGTAGCATTGACCTGGAGAGGATGTAGAATGAGTGTGTGCACAGTAGCCCCCGTATACACACGCCTGTGCTTGCCTGTTTGGGGTGTGATGTAGGACACATCAGCAAAGAGAAGGGTGTGAATGTGAGGGTCCTCAGGCAGGAAGGCCAGGTGACAGAGAGCAGGATGATGCCAAAGGAAGGGTCAGGGGGCCAGTGAGATAGTTTGACAGTCTAAGCACCTGCCTGGCAAGCGCAAGGACCTGAGTTCAATTCCCGGTGTTGCATGTTGTGCCGACCCTGTGCCATGCTGGCCACTGAAACTAGGCATGGTGGCACATGCCTGTTATCCCAGCAGTGGGGAGGCTGAGACAGGAGGATTACTATGAGTCCAAGCAGCATAGCGAGACCCTACACCAAATAAATAAATCCTTAAAAAATAAAACAAAGGAAGGGTCAGAAACAGGTAGGCTGCACTGGGAATGGGCAGGTTAGTGATGGCCAGGAGCTGGGGCGGCAGCACTTGTTAACAGCTAACACTAGCTGGTGCCAGTGTGCCAAGCTCTTCAACCCTCACAACAACCCCAAATGTTTAAGTTCTACTGTCCCACTTAGTGGCTGTTGTCACAGAAGCATTTTGGCTTCCCCAAAGCCACAGGGCTGAAAAGTTAGAGCCAGGGTTCAAATCCTTGTCATCAGGTGGCTCCAGAACTCATACATACCCTTGACCCTCCTCCACTGAATGATGCCATTCAGCTCAAGAAATAAAGGCTAGGGAGAAAGAGTGATTTCCACCTTCTCATAAGTGGGCAGGCTGCGAGTGAGCTGCCGCAGGGAAAGCAGAGCTGGGGCCTGGAGCACAGGGTGGGGGAGCAGGTGGTGGGAAGAATGGAGAGCCCTCGACAAGGCAGCCTGGAAGGGGCGCACACAGGTGATGGTGAAAGTAGGAGGCAGGGATGCGTGTGGGTGGGCATGACAGTGAGCTGGGAGAGAATGAGGAGAGGAACTGGAGGGCTGGCTGGAAGACAGCAGGGCGGAGGGGGGACATCCCCGCACCCCAGCCCTCCCTTCTTTTCCTTTGCGTCTCTGTCTTCCTTGCCAAACCATGGCTAACTTGCCTGTCCCTTAAGCCTCTGCAGCCCTCTTCAGTCCAGAGTGGCCTCTCTCTCTGAACTCAGGCTCTTACCATCCATGCACCTCCTCTGGCAATTAATCCTGGCACCTTATAACACTGCTTGCATCGCTGATTCACTCTTGCATGGTCGCTTGAGCTTTTGAGCATCCCATTCCCTGCTCTACCATGAGACTGTAGGCTGCTGGAGGACAGGGCTGGAAGACTAGGGCTTCTCTTCTTTGCTGTCCCTCATAGTTCCTAGCTGGGAGCCGGGTACATAGTAGGTGCACAGAACTAGGTGTTTATTGACTGGCTGACTGGCTGACTGGCTGACTGACTGGGAATAGATGGGATATTTTCGAGCATGGGGATGAGAGTGAGTGCAATGGTAACAGAAACAAGAGTGGCAGCTTAGGGGACTGGGGGAGGGCACAATACCCAGAGTAAAAATAGGCTGGAAAATGTGACATTTATTAACTTGGATTCCAGAGGAAAGGTCACAGCAGAGTGGGGAGTGGGGAGTGGAAAGGAAGAAACAGGAAAAGCAACAGAAAACACACAACATCCCCTTACTGGAGCCAGGCGTTGCCGCTGACCATTTTACCACCCACACCCTGTCAGGGTCCCCACCAACTGGCTCATGTCCCTATGCCCGTCACAGACCCCCAAGTCCCCACCAAGGACTCCATGTCCTTCCCAAAGATGGCGGACCTCATGCCTTCATTGGAACTCTTGTGTGTGTGTGTGTGTGTGTGTGTGTCTGTGTGGTTTTGAGACAGGGTCTTATTATGCAGTTCAGGCTGTCCTTGAGCTCACTTCTGCAGCCCAGGCTGGTCTCGACCCTGCACGTATCCTCCTGCCTCAACCTCCCAAGTGCTGGGATGACAGGCGTATACCACCACGCCCAGCTTCCTGCCCTCAGTGGAACCCTCATGGCCCAATACCCCTTTTCTTGCCTTGCCTGGGTAACACCCACTTCTTCCAGGGACCATGCACCCCATCCTGAGTCCTAATTCCAGACCCTGCCCTAGCCAAGGAGTTACACTCAGCAGATGGTGGCTGGGCTGTGGCTGGAGGCGTGTGAGCCCAGGCTGAGCTTGGTGTCTGGGAGCAGGGACCCCAAAGGGAAATTCTGTCTACTGTGCTTACTTTGCCCCTTTTCCCCTGTTGTCTGGCTGTAGCCCCAGAACTAGGACCCACGAACTTCCATCTTCCCTTCTCCAGCCCCAAAGTACCAAGGAGCCTGTGGGAAACCCCTGCTGTCTCCTCCCAGCCATCTCGGGGGGTCTCCAAGCATCTCCTCCTTCTGGGAGCAGGCTCAGTAGGAACCCCGTACCCCACCCTTTGTCTCCTTAGCACCCACCCCAATCATCTTCCCTTTGCTTCCACTGACGCTGATGCTGACACTGACACATTATTACTCTTCCCCTTTCCTGCCACCCTCAACCAGGGCTCAGGGACACAAAGACCCCACTGATTTCTACCCCAACAGCAACCACAGAGCTTGGGCTCCCCGACATGGAAGGATAGATTCTACACCCCGCCTCCTCCCTGAGGACACTCTCAGCCCTTGCTTAGGGAGCAGTGATTTTTCCTAGAAAACAGAGCTTTTCGCCAGCAACAGGCCTGTGCCCCGCAACTGCTCTCGGCATGGTCCCCTCCTTCCTGTCACTCTGCTTCTACCTAACTCCCCCCGACTCTGTAGCAGGAGGCTCCAGACACGGCAGACCTGGCGGGGCCAGGAACCTGGTGGCACTGAGGCAGTGAGCAGGGAAAGCCCAGGCATGGGGGCGAGGCTATGAGGAGGGAAAGTCCCCACCACTGCAGGAGGCTGGGCCCCAGTGAGCACCATGTTGACACCACACATTTGCACACGCAGCCAGCAATGACAAGGAAGGAAACAGGAAAAACAGGCACGTGCACACAATGCCGGGAGCCAACCGTGGGCTGGGGACAGGCGTCGCAAGCACCGTGAATAATAGACAGCTGGTGACTGTGGGTGAAAGGATCTCTGATAGACAGTGAACAAGGCACGCCCCCCACAATCACACACCTGACTGTGGGAGGTGTGCAGAGCAGAGCAGCCCAAGCTGACACTCCGCTCCCAGGGAGGGTACTTGTGCTGGTGCTCACACGTATGTGAGTGGCTGCTCCACAGTCCCCACATGGAAAGCAGTAGCAGCAGTTATCATGGGGGGGGGGTGTGTCGTGAGGCAGGACAGCATCCACAGCGCAGCCCCATCCTTGGTGGTAAAGATCTGGGATATGGGTACAGAGACGAGTAGCTCTCCAGGTACATGTGTGTAGGTGTACAGGGGTGCACATGAGCATAGTGACAGGGACACTGTGTGTGTGTGTGTGACAGGGAATGTGTGGGAAACTGTGTCCCCAAGCAGGGGTGCGTGCCAGCACCATGGGTGAGTTATGCACACAGAGTGAATCCCAGTGTGTGAGCCAGAGCCGGGCAGAGGAGCAGCAGGAACAGGGGACAGAGGGGGGCACTGGCAAGTGGGAGGCCCGGAGGAGAGCATGAAAGAGGGATGTGTGAGGGCGGCTGTGACGGGGGCGTGAGAGACCCAGACAGAGACACTGGTACCCAGTGTCCATGAAGCCTGCTGCTGGGCCAGCTCACCAGAAGGCAGCCCTGAGTCTCACCCTAGCCATAGCCTCCCCGAGTACCCCTCCTGCCACCTTCTCGTTTGGTGGGAAGAAGAAGAATCCAGTAGCCCCTGAAGAAAAGGGAAGCAAGAGCAAAGTAGAGCTCCGCTAGTCTGGCCTTGGGATGGCGCATCCCTCCCTGCCAGCTGAGCAGCTTCGGGACCCCTGGGCTCACCTCTGGGTGCCCCTGGCCCCAGCTTTGGGCACTGTGGCAGCCGCAGGACCAAGAAGAGGAGCAGCAGCAGCCCTGGGTAAGCCCCTAGGAGCGTCCACTGCTCCAGGGCTGGGAAGCCAGAGGGAAGCACCAGCTGGGGAGACACGAGGTCTGCCTCTGGTGGCAGAAGGGAGGGAAGCCCTGTAGAGGACACCCTCATGAAACACCCCCCCCCCCACTAGCCTCTGGCCACCCGGGCCAGGTGGCTCAGCTGGCAGAACTCACCACAGAGAAGTTGCTTGCGGAGCAGTGGTGCCCACTGAAGTTGCAGCTCTTGAGCATGTCAGCGAGCTGGTGGCCGGTGCGGTTGAGGATGTCTACCATGTCGGGCTCTGGGTAGCGCAGGCCAGCTGCACGGTGGCCGTCCCGGTCTTTGGGGGGCAGCCCTGTCAGATTGGCCAGGTGGAAGATGTCAGCATCGCTGAGTGCCGAATGCCGGAAGCGGTTGATATTGCAGAGGGTGACGGCCGGGAAGCCCGCCACAGGGGCCGGGGCAGCGGGGTCCACTGCCACCAGGTGAGGCCGTGTCAGGTAGCCCCGAGCCAGGCCGACCGCCTGGTACAAGAAGGCAACCAGCGATGTGAGTAGGGCCAGTGCCCACAGGGTTCTGCGCAGTCCATGGGGTCCTGGACCACAGGCCCGGCCCAACCCATGTAGAGTACTGGTGCTGGCAAAGGTAGCCAGGTCCCGGGGGGCTGCTGTCCCCTGAGCAGCCCCGAGGAGGCTCTGCTCATCTCCTGCCTCCTTCTCCTTGGGTTTCGCATCTTCTTCAGCAAATTTGATTTTGCACACAATCTCGATCGGCATCTGTCCCCGGCTGTTGGGACTGGCCAGAGCCTCCCTGCCCCTGTCCCTCCCTGGCTGACAGCCCTGGTGCCCTCCGGAGTGGTGGTGGTGGCAGCGGGTGCTCTTCTAAACTCAGGACAAGCGGGAGGAAGAAGGGGACAGGGTGGGGGCCTGAGGTGGGGGCGTCACTCCCACTCCCAGCAGCTCCGAAGCCCTGGTGCTGCCTCTGCCGCCGCTGCCTCTGCTGCCGCTTGTCTCTCTCCTCGATCGTCTCCTTGTGGCTTCCCTTATCAGCACCAGCACAGCTGTCAGCCCCTGCGTGTGTCCCTGCGAGCGAGCGAGCGAGTGAGCGAGAGGGAGCGAGCGCGCTCCGCCACACCGCGCAGCCCCAGCCGCTCGCTCAGCATGTGCTCCGGAGCCCACCCCGTGCTTAATAATTCAGGACATGTCAACAGCGTTTCACCGGCGGCACGGGCGGCAGGAGCCAGGCCAGGAAAGGGGAACACCCCTTGGCTCAGGGCAGGGATCCCAGTATTGGATTTCGCCCCTAAACTCTCACAGTACCCTAGCTACTAGGGGTGGGGCAGATGGCCCACCCCCAGGACACCCGGGAACGGTGCTGCCCACAGAGTATTCAGCATACTCTTCGCTACTTTTCTGGACCACACCCTAAGGGTCCTGCAACTCTGTCCCCCACCTCCTGGCCTCCCTGACACCTGACTCCAGCGGCTATCAGATCCCACTGCCCCACTTGCTGCAAGCAGCTTCCACAAACTCAAGAGCCACTTGTTTGAATGAAGGAGGGGAGGGAAGAGGGCACAGACAACTCAGATTAGAGGACAGCCATGACTCTAGCAAGGTTCTAGGCTTCTCTAGAGTTTCACTGCCAGCTTGAGTACCCACCATGCCCCTGACCCTCCAGGAAGCGTTTTCCCTCTCCCTGCCTTTGCCCACAGCCCCCATCTCAGCCTCTGCTGCCACTGGAACAGAGAGCACTGTGGCTTGCTTGCATATCCATGGCCACTTGGCTTCACCACATGTTCCCCAAGGCCCCTGCCACATCCAGGCTTAGGAGTAGAGGACAGGAGATCATCCCAGAGAGTAAAGAGCAGGTCTCAAAGGCAGGACACAGGGAGTGGAGAGGGGCTAAGAACCCGGCTAGAGGCATGGAAGGAGCAGCAAGGGGATGCTGTGTTTAGGACATCAGTGATAATGATGATAACGATGATGATGGCAGGAGGTGCCTTGTCACCTGGGAGAGTGGAGCCTCCCCAGGGCTGCTGTCTGCCTGTGGGGGGGGCGGGTGGCCTCTGATCAGGGGCAGCGGGGGGAGCCTTTTAACTGGGCAGAGGAGATACATTGGTGCCCCCAAAGTAGGGTGGCAGGAACAAGCCACTTGTGCCCTGGAGGGGCAGGTATGTGAGTGTGTACGCTTATGGGGAAGGAAGCACTTACCCCCCGGAGGAAAGGGGGTTCTGATTAATCGGGGCGCTAATGAGCAGCAGGGAGAGGAAGCTCTGAGGGGCGGGGGAGGCGGCTCCATCGATCCAAGCCTTGGAACCAGCAGCTGAAGAAAAAAAAAAGTGAGAAGGGGATCGATCTGAGAGAAACGGCAGCTGCTGGGGATTAGAGCCCGAGGTCCACCCGCTGCCCAGTGGCCACCCCTCCCCTGCATCAGCCTGGCCCCGCAGGCCCTGCTGGCCCTAAGGGAGGGGCTGAGGATGCACCCTCGGGGTCAAAGCCTGATCAAGCCCCCTCAGGGGCACCCTGGCGTGGAGCTTGCCCACACGCCTAGTCCTGGCTGCTTATGGCGCCTCGCCCAAGTTGGCCTGTGCCTTTCAGCAAAGTGGCTTAGCTCAGGGCCCTCCAGCTGGGCTTCCCCACATAAGCTTCTTGGGAACAGCATCCCAAACTCGAAAGACAAGACCCTTGGCTACGGTGTCACCTCTGCCTGGGACACAGCACCTAGGAGGGGAAAGTGGGGCTGCCACTGCAGGCAACTGCTGAGTCGGTTGGTACTCAGGAGTGAGTGTCCAAGGGGCCAAGACACCCCTGCTTGCAGCCCCTTCCCAGGACCCCCTCCCTTGAAGCCTTCCAGACCTTTCCAGAGCTCCCCATCCCTCCTCCTCATCCTTTTCTCTCTTCCCCTTTCTCCCAATATTGATTTTTCTTTACTAGGTTTTTTTTTTTTATTTAAAAAAAAAGGTGATTTAATTGCTTTTTTAAGGTTACTTCAGTCTGGGGCTCTGCCAAGAAAGCGGGAGCTTACCCCAAGCTCTCCCCAGCACTTGATGCTGCCCTGGCAACCATCCCTGTCCCCAATTCTCCCCCTGCCCTCTGCTGGGAGTCTCAGGGTCACACTCCCCAAACACATATTGACCTCCATCATGAGTCCAAATCACACCCTTTTCCCTCCAGAGGGATGACAAGAGGGCTTCGACCACCAAATGGAATGATATTGGGTGGTAACTGAGTCTGAGGGGAGCGCAGGGTGAGGATGGGTGCCCAGAAGTGGAGCGGCAGTTAGTTATGCACAACCCCCTGTTACTGCCAATTGCCAGCTGTCTCCAGTTGTCCCCAAGTGCTCACCATCCAGTCACCAGACCTCCAGGAATCTGGTTATGCTCACTGGGAGCACCCCCATCCTTCCAGCCCATCTCTTGGCTTTTCAAGCTTACTCCTCCCCAGCCCCTGCTGGCCCCCTTCCTTGTCCCTCCACACCCCTTTCGCCTCTGGTCCCCTGTCCTCTCTCCCCCCTCTTCCTGCTTCCCTGCCTGCCTCTCTCTCTGCCCGGCTGCAGTTGGGTGATAATCTCCCTCATTTAGCCTCCCGGCTGCTTCCCCGGCTCATTGCCCAGCTGGTCCCTGGGGCCCAGCCCAGCTTCCCCACACCCCCACCCCAGCCCTGCGCCCAAGCTCCCTGTCCCTTCCCTTCCCCCACCTACTCCCTGGGGACCATCAGCTCCTCCCTCCTCTCCCTCTAGGGAGCAGCAGGGCCCTGGGTGGCTGGCCAGGAGCTGAGTTGGGTGTCAGCCACAGGGCAGGGTTCTTAGGGACCTGGGACTGAGTGTAGCAGGGAGGCTGCTATTGGGTTAGCCTCACAGGCCTCAGCCTGAGTGCCTCTGCCTTCAGGTGTTCCCATTCCCAGATTTGTTCCCAGTGCAGTTCTCCAGCCAGTTGCACTCTGCTAGGGATGAACTAGGTGCCCTGGCATGGAAAAACAGATAATGGATAGATTGGGAAACAGCTAGAATAGGCAGGGCTAGGAATGTGGGTGCAGGTGGAGGGGTAGCAGAAGGGCACCTGAGGGGAGGCATGGAGGTTCTAAGAGGGTGAAATGACTCAAAGGGAGACCTAGAGACTGTCCAATATTCATTTCGTTTGAGGGGGTCCAAAGAAGCCCACCTCACAGGGCACCCAGGCTAAGCAGCATCTGTCTCTTCCTACCCTGTGGGCCCCTGACTCCCTGCAGGGCTCCATTCCTAAATCACACGATGACACCTCAGAGTCCTAGACAGCATTGTCTATAGTCACCTCCAGCCTCGGCCTGCTCCCACAGGACAGCCCCTTGCCACCCTCCCCAGTCCAGAACCCCAGCTCTGGTGTGGACTTGGGATGAGCCAGTGTGGGACAGATGTGGGCGGGAGGGACGAATGCTGGGAGGCCAGGGCCGGGCCAGGCCTGGCTGGTGAGCGAGCCGCGGTGACAAACGGGCTGTGCGGGGGCCGATGGGAGGGGGGCGGGCTGCGGCTGATTTATCTGGGTTATTTATGCCGCGGACGAGGCAGGAGAAGCGGTTAACGAGAGTCCCGGCGAAGGGGGTGGGGAGTCCCAGACGTGATCTGAGGTGACTGAAGAGAGTTAGCACCCTAACACCAGGCCCTGCCCCCACCCTGGCCTCCTGGGGCCAGCCCGGAGCAGCACCCTCTGCGACATAGGGTACCACTGCCCTATCCCCGCTCAGGCTCACACGCCATCAGGCCTGAAAGGGGCTGGGTCCAAGATTTGGGGGCATCTGAGGAGGGCACCAGGAAGGGCGGGCAAGAAGGACAAATTCCTGGTGGACCAGAAACTGACCAAGACCGCAGGGCCTGCCGGGAGGACTGGTGCAGGCGAGGGCGGCGTGGGAGTGGGTGGGTTGCCCGCAGCCTCGACGTCGAAGCTGGAAAAAGGGCAAAGGGCACTGGGGCACCGATCTGGTGTCAGCCGAGAGCCCTGGTGGGGAGCTGAGTGGCAGGGAGGCTGGGCAGGAGGGGGCGCTGGTCAGAGAGCAGTGAGAGCCGGGAAGGAGGGGGAGAAGATCCGGAGGAGGAGGGGGAGAAGGCTTTGCAGCAGCGAAAGCTGCTGGGAGCAGATAAGGCGGCACAGCAGCAGGAGGGATTAAAGCTCTAAGGGGCATGGGGGGTGGCGTGGGACGGGTGGGGGGCAGGGAGGAGAGGGCTGAGGGCAAGACACCAAGGCCCAGGAGACGGCTGGGAAAGCAGGGCTGCAAGGGGGCGGCAGGATTTAATCAGGAGTCACGAGGTGGCCATTAACTGGGAAAGGAGGGAAAAAGGGACCCTTGATCATCCGTCTGGGAAGACTTTTTCTGCCATTGACGGAACCCCCACACCCCGCACTTGTCAGGGCAGTGGAGCCAAGCAAGGGATGGGTGTTGCGGGTAGGGGAGCGGAGGATTACCGCCAGGGAGAGGCAGAGGCCGCCCTGCTGCTGGTCAGACTGAGGGCACACAGCGCCTCCTAGGGGCGGGCAGTGGAACACAGGAGGGCCATTGGTACCCGTCAAGACTGCCGCCCACCGCCTGGTATGGGCATCCCATCGTACTAGGCTAATTTCAGACAGATCTTCTTTGGGGGGGGGGGGCAGGAAGACAGAGGGCAGGGTAGCATGGGCGTTCCTTCCACCCCTCCTCTCCTAGCCTCCCAGAAGGGTCTGCTTTGGTGCGACGAGGCCTGTGTCCCTCCAGACAGTGCCGAGGGCAGTTCAGAAGCGGCCCTGGTGGTGAAAAGGAGCCCAGGCGGGGAAGAGGAGGGGCTGGGGGAGGGGAGCGGGGGCGGCGGGCGGGGCCGGGTAATTGCATGTTTGCCAGTTCTCCGTGTCTGCGCACAAGGGAGCTTGCGCTGGTGGGTGTAGCTTCACTTTGAGGAGCGTATCTGTTGGCAGAGGTGTCAATGTGTCTGCCTCAGGGGTCTGGGCCCTCCCTGGCCCCCACCCGCTTTGTGTTTTGGGGATCATGGCTTTGGGCACACCCAGCTGTGCTCCTCGCTGATGCGGCAGATGTGGCGGGGCCCCAGCTGTGCCTGCTTCCCGGAGAGGGGGAGGGGGCTGCAATCTGCTCCCCTGATAATGGCTGCTAAGTGCCAGGGGAGGTGGGCTAGGGCCCTGGGCAGCACTGCCACTGGGGCTGGAGCCCCAGCCCCATTCCGCCCGTCCAGCGCATCCCCCACCTGCGTTCTTGGCTCGGTCTGTAGCCCTCCGCAGGCTCCTGAAGCCTATCCAAATTTCCCTCAGTCCCTGTCCCCAGCTCTCCTCCCGTCGCCCCATCCAGCTTGGTGCCAAGGACCCACCCCATCCCCGGCCCCCAGCTCGCTCCCCCTCTCAGATTTTACAGAATAATCTTTTTATGGAAACTGCAAAGAGCGCTAATGGTAGGAGCGCACCCCGCCTCTGCATCCCTCCCCCGCCTCATCCCCCAGATCCCTCCTTTCTTTCTCCAACCCTCCCCAGGATCCGCACCCTCCACCCCACAGAGCCAATGACAATTGGGTGCAGGGTCCCAGAGGTGGCAGACAAGGGAGGTTCCTTCGGAAGGCAAGCGCCAAATCTCAGGAAGAGTCAAAGGAGACTTTAGCCGTCTTGGCACAGCTGGGGCTGAAGAGCGGGTGCATTTCTCTCTTCCTCAGGACCCTCTCCGTGCTGGTAACTCCCTCGGGCTGGGGAACAGTTACAAAGACCTCCAATCGCTTACCCCCTTCAAACACTGACCCTTTCCCCTTCCAGTACCTCTCTGCACCGTGTCCCCACCCCCCACTGGGTCTAGGAGGGGGGTCCCGGGGGCCAGGGCCTGACACAGACTTATTGGATTTCACGGTGTTTTGCTGAGAAAATAATTAAATTATCATATTTATGATGGAGCTGCCATGGCCTCTGCCAACCACTCGGAACAGAAGGGTCAGGATGGGGGGAGGAGAGAGAAGGGACCCAGAGCCTGGCCCTGTGATCCAGCTTCTCCCTATCTCTTCCTGGGGAGTTGACCCCAGACCCAAAGTGGATCTCTGCAGCTCTCCACTGGTGCAGAGATGACAGATTAGGGTTTGAGGCAGGAACCTGAGAAAATAAGGGGCCCAGCAGAGGCAGGTTACAGGTCAGACCACTGAACCCTGGGCCATTTCCCAGGGTGCTCACAGCCTGCAGGGCCTGAAGGGGCTGAGATCCCATCCAGGCTAATCCTCTGCACATTCCTAACAGCCTGCCTCAGCCCCACTCCCCTGCACGTTCCTAACAGCCTGCCTCTGAAACTATGAAATCCTGGGCTCTGTCCCAGCCCCTGGTGCTGGTAACAAGGCCCCAGCACCCAGTCGCCTGCCACTCCAGCCCGCTGCCAGGACCCCTCCTCCCTCCCACCCATATTCTGCCCCCCCATTCTCTTCGGGTAATTAGATTCCTCTCAATTAGCAGATTATGATCATTACCAGCTCATCTGGCAACTACACTCACACCCACAGCTGGGGAGAGGGGGGCACAGAGAGGGGCACAGAGAGGGGCACATGGGGGTCATGGGCAAACATGAGAGAAGGTAGGGAGGGCGGGCCAAACCTTGCCAAAGGGCAGTGCCAGGCTGGTGGCCACTCCCAGAACAGCACCTCCCATGGAGCTTCCAGAAAGAGCAGGGGCTCAAGCCTGCTCTGCCAGCCAAGGGATGAGGAAACAGAAAATCGAAGCCCCAGATGGGGGGGGGGGGGAACCCCACCTCAGCAAAAGCTGAGAGCAGATGGAGCTGGCAAAGCGGAAAACAGGCCAGGGCTGGGGCTCGGCAGGAGCCGAGAGCAGGCTGCTGGGTGATCGCCCCAAGCCTGTGGTTCCCAGCTCCTGCGCTCTGCTGAAATCTTCCCCCTCCCCTCAGAATCCTGTACTCGGAACCCAAGCCAGCTAGGTCTGGTGAGGAGAAACGGGGAGGCAGAGGAGCAGGGGTGAAGGGTGGGGGGCCTGGAGGCCTTCCTCAGACTAGTGCAAGAGGCTCAGGCAGTGGGAGGGGTAGATTTACCAGGGCTCCAGATTCATTATTCATGAGCCTGAAGCAATGACTCCAATTTAAATGCTAATGTGGGGGGGCCTGACTCAGCTGCCCCCCTTCCGCCCCCACCCCCAGTCCAGGCACAAGCGGAGTCCGTACAGGCTCCAAGGTTCACTGGGTTTATTTGGGAGTAGGGAGGGAGGCCAGGAGTCCTCGGCCACCCACACTGCTCCCAGCCTGTGAAGATCCTGCCTTGTTTCCCTGGGTCCTTTCCAAGGCTGGCCAAGCGAGCAGAGGCCTCTCAAGGAGAGTAGTCAGGAGTTGGGGAGCCTCCTGACAGCCCCCCTCACAGGATGATCTGGTTGGTAAAGCTGCGGCTCAGCTCCTTGTGTGGCAGAACAATCGAGTTCAGGATGAGGACCTCGGCAGGGATCCGGACGCGGCAGCCTGCAGCAGTGAGCACCAGAAAATCAGGGAGAGGTCAGGGTTGGAGAGGCGGGCAGGGAGCTAGGGCCTTGGCCATCTGGGAGGGATGCCCCTGTCCATCTGTGCCCCTGGCCTCATCCCTCCAGTGACTCACACAGGTCCTGGCACACAGCAGGCACTTGGCAAATGTTTGCTAAAGGAGTACAACACACACACACACACACACACACACACACACACACACACACACAAACACGTGTGCACGCTCCCCGCGGCTCTCCAGCCATCATACCCAGGATAGTGATAGCAGGCAGTAGCTTCCCATCCTTGAAGAGGCTCTCACTGTCCATGCGGGCTCGGGGGTCATTGGGGTTGGGGTCGTTGGCAGTCCCCTCCACACGGGCCCAGCGCCCCACAGTGCTCCCCCAGCCCACAATACTGTGCAGAACACATGTGTGCTCCTGCCAAACAAGATGGCACCAGGTGAGTGGGATGGGAGACAGGAACAGACCTCCTCTGTTCTGGCAGGGACACACACTGGGGCTTTCAAGTGCCACATGCTGCCACGTGCCTGACACCTACCTGCAATGAGGCTCCATGGAGGACAATGCTCTCTCGGAGCCGCACACCCTCACCCACAGTCACCCCCTTTCCTATGGAGACGTTAGGGCCTAGCTGTGGGAAAGAGCACATACTAAGAGCCCTGGCAACAGCCGAGACCAACTCCTCCTAGAACAGATAAGGCATCAGTGATCTACTGGAGGCTGTGTAACAGACACGGCAAAGTGGAGAGACCAGAACCCTGAGCTCGGGCAGTCTCTGTACCCCCACCCATACCCTAGCTGTCACCCTTCCTCTCCAGGAATGGGCCCACGGCTTACCACGGCTGATGGGGCCACTTTAGCTGTGGGGTGGATGTAAACGTTCCCTGGAAGTAGAAGAGAGGACCTAGGGCAAATACCCCACACTCATCTGGATGGGGAGTGGTTGTGGTTCAGTGGACAGAGAGGTGGGGTGGGGGAGAGGTTAACAACCGGGGCCTGCTGGTACCTCGGATCCGTGGACCCCCTGGCGTGTGCTTGGCCAGCCGTTCTGGGTGAGTGACCTGGTATCGGCCCAGATAGAGGCGGGAGGCATAGAGAGCTGAGCTGGGGACCAGAACAGAGGTGGGGGGTCACGAGCCAGCAGGGCCATCCATACCTGAAGTCTCAAGTCTTCGCCAGCCTCCCGGAGCCACAGACATCCTGTCCCCAAGTACCCTGCAGACTTGATCTGGCTCCAGATACCCTCTGTGATGTGCACGTAGATTTGGCCCTTCCCAGCCAGCGCTGAGAACACATCCTGCTCCAGACGGATTGTCCCTGCCCCTGGCCACAAGCTTGGAGAGTCCTCCCTGACAAAGGAAGGATACTGTTGTCACTGGTTACCTAGATGACCTCAAGAGTGGGACCAATGTGTCTTTCCAGAAAAGAACCTGACTGAGGGTCTCCCGCCACCTCCCAACGCCTGGCTGGGTCCTCTCCTAAGCCTTACACACAAAGGCTTTCCCATCACCTCAACCCCGTGACCTGCAGCTCTCACAGGGGAGCCCAGGCACACAGCTCCTTCCCAACCCAGCTCCACGTCCAGAAGGTACTCCCCCGCTTGTTACCCTCCTCCCACAGCACCCCTCCATTCACCCTTCCCTCACGGATGGAATGAAACACAGACAGACTCACCCCAGAGCAAGGCAGCTGGCGAGGGCAGAGACAATCACAGAGAGAGGGAGAAAGAGATGCCAGCTCAGCAGAAACAGAGAGAGAGGCCAGGAGAGATGAAAAGAAGCAGAGACATGGTGAGGTGAGAAATGGCCATGAGCGAATGAGGCATGAGATGGGCAGGTGAGCGAGGAGGGGAAGGGAAGCAGAGAATCCTGAGAGGGAGCAGCCTGTAGGCCAGGAGGGGTGACCTGGGCTTGGGAAGCGGGGTTCTGGGGCGCTAATTCCAAGGGAGCCAGCCTGAGAATGCGTGTGTGCATGTGTGTGCACTCGAGCATGTGTGCACTCAAGTGTATGGTACCGTCTGTTCTGAAAGATATCTCTGGGACACTCAGGGTTTGAGAAAGATGGTCCAGCAGGGGAGTGGGCAGGCAGTGACAGAGGAGAAGCTGGGATGGATAAGGAAGAGGGACAGAATGAGGTTAGAAGGGGAGGGACTGGTGGCTCCGCTGGAGGTGACAAGTGGGAAAGGGAGGAGGCAGGAAGAGGACAAGCAGGTTGACATGGAGCCCGCAGAGGCTGCTGTGTGGGGGGGACCCAGCCTAGGGTAAGGGCCACGGGGCCTGCCTCACAGTTGCCTTTCCTGCTGATTACGCTGGAAGACATCCCGCAGAGGTATCAGGGCTTCCGGAGAAAAGAGATAGATGCCACAGTTGATGATGTCACTGATGAACGTGCTGGGTTTCTCCACATAGTGTAGGACCTGAGGATAGCCAGGATGGGCTTCTAGTGGGGCTGACTGCACCCACCACAATCCCCTAAGCCCCTCTCATTTCCAGCTTTGCCACGGGACTCTCCATCATACAGTGTGCATTCGGCTCCTACCTGGCTTTACACCCTGGGCTGACTGGTCTTCACCTGCACCTTCACAGTGCCCCCATGCCTTTCCTACTCCTGCCTCCCCACCTCCGTGGGCTCCCAGAACACAGCTCCACACTACTTGCTGCCAGTTCCTGGAATGCCTTCCTGTCTCTTCCTCTGGAAAACTCACTTCTGAGGCCCAGCTGAGGTCACGCCACCCTCCAGAAGTCCTAACATGCTAGTCCCCTTCTTAGCTATTCAGGCCTGGCACCCCTGGCCTGCAGCCACACCATCAATCACGACACTGCCATTAAAAAAAAAAAAAAAAAAAAGACGGCTAAGGGCCGGCCAAATAGCTCAGCTCAGCAGATGAAAGCACCTGCACAGGTGCAGGGGCCAGGACTGATCCCTGGGCCTGCTGTGCCAGCCCTGCCCCCAGGGTGTGCTGAGATGGCAACTGAGACTGGGCCGGGTGGCCCTCACCCACTCTCCTAAGTGCGGAGCCAAAACACTATTTCCTGTCTCTGCGTTTGCACGTACTGCTCCCTCTGCCTCTATTCCCTTCCTGTCTCCATCTAGGCAAATCTCAGCTCAGTGTTGCTTCCTCTGCAAAGCCCTCCCCACCCCTACTCAAGCAAGGCTCTGCAGTCCCCCATTTTGTCCTCCCCAGCACTCTGTATGCACACTTATAGTACCATGCACATGAAATTAACTATTACCCCTTCCCCTTAGCCAACCTCTCTTGAAGCTATACGAGATAACTAACAATATTCCCACTGGCTCGTACCACTCAAGGTACATCCATGACTATCCCATGAAGTGGCTTGCCTCACCTGCTGGAACTGTCTCATGCCACCCAATGGGGCAGTTATACATGTGCTACTGGCGGTTCACATCTGTATGGCAGTGAGACATACAAATTATGGTCCAATTATGAACGTGTTAATAGCGGACTTTCTCTCCTGACCAGCAGAAATGGAAGTTACTGTATGTAGCATTTTGGCAGTCTCCAGAATCATGGGACATGGGAATGATGACACAGAGCAGGGCCACCTAGCCCTTCCACACTTACCTCATGGGTCTGTGGATTCTCAACGATGCAGCCGTAGTTGAGGGATTGTGTTCTGTTAGCCTGAAAGACAGACATCTTGGGGACAGGAGCCCACCTGCTCCAGGGCTGCAGGGCTGTTTATTCTTTCTTCCCATCCCCTGTAGCACCTGGCACGCAGCTCCTCTGCTGACAGTCCTTCAGCAGAGGTGAGAGCTGACAGCTGCCCTCCCCTCCCTACTTCTGAGCAGTCAAAGGGCTCAGGCTCACCAATGATACCTCTGTCACTGCTGGGGCACTACATCTTTCTCCTGACACACACTGTCACTCCAGCTCCCCAGGCTGCCTCTGCCCTCCCAACACCCTCCAGACCCCCTGAGCTCCTCACCGTGGTGCCAAGGAGTAGGAAAGGGTGTCGCTGGTGTCTGTGGGCATCCAGCATAGCGATCAAGGGGAAGTCAGAGCAGACATCTGCATTGAGCACGAAGAACGCCTCAGGACCCCCAGCAAGGATCTGGTCCCGAAAGTGGTAGAGACCACCGCCTGTGCCCAGTGGGGCAAACTCCTGTAAGTACCTGTCCCAAGGAACCACAGAGCCAGCTGAGTGAAACTGGACCAGACAGTTACTATGTGCCAGGGAAAGCAGCATTCCCTAGCTCTCAGGATACTGCCCAAGGTCCACAGAGTGTATCTAGGGCGTCAAAGATGCCCAAATAAGAAAGAACCTTGTGTGTGAGGGTGAAATCTGGCAGACACTGACTTAAATCCACTTTGGAGCATGAGGGCCTCCCCCGCCATAGACATATGTGCAAACACCTGACTGGAAGGTTGAACTCCTGTTGTGCAGCTTCTAAGAATTGTGTGAGGGCTTCATCAGGTTGGTAGAAGCCAATGAGCAGAATCTCCTGCATCCCAGGGACCTGAAGAGAAGGGAAGAAGTTGGTAGAAAATATGTGTCTGACAGGAGGGAATCCCTAGTACTGGCCCTGAGTTGAGAGACTATAGTTTCAGCTTCAACTAGGGGATTCTGGGCACTCACTTTACCACTCTGGCCTGTTTTCTCCTCTGGACAATAAGAAGTTAGAGGAAGTCTCAGCCAGACCTTTCAATCTTATAACCCTTCTCCCCACTGGGACTTGTTCTAGAAAAGACTGCCTGCAAAGGTACACTGAAGGATAACCCATTCATCCTTTTTTTTTAAGAATTTTTTTTTTTTTTTTTTTTTTTTTTGTCTTTTTTTGAGACAGGGTCTCGCTATGCAGTTGAGGCTGGTCCTGAGCTCACTTTTGTAGCCCAGGCTGGTCTCGAACTCGCACCAATTCTCCTGCCTCAGCCTCCCGAGTGCTAGGATTACAGGTGTGCGCCACCACGCCCGGCCAAGAATTTTTTATTTTTTATTTATTTATTTATTTTTCTTATTTCAGAACCTCTGTTTTGTTTATTCACTCATTTTTATGGCCAGCTCAGCCCACCCTGAGGGCAAGGCTGGCGCAGCATGTGGTGCTAGGGATCGAACCACGGTCCCTGAAACCGCCCAAGCTTTCCCAAGCAGGTGCTTTAGACCACTGAGCCATCCCGCCGGGCCCCAGGAATCTAATCTTCATAGACCAGCAAACAGAAGCTCAGAGAGGGTGTGAGGTTTGGTTACTTCAGATCTCAGAAGAGGCAGACAGTGGCTTAAACCCGTAACTTGTCTTTTCCAAATACTAAAAGCAATAAATAAATTAAGTCCACAGAGAGTTCTTTGCTTTATTATCTTTTTTTTTTTTTTTTCCAGTGGCTGGCTCAGCCTGCCCTCGGGGCAGGGCTAGGGCTGGCATGGCATGTGGTACCAGGGATCAAATTGTGGTCTCTGCGCTTGCCTAAGCTTGCTTAAGAAGGTACTTTAGGGGTCCGACAGGATGGCTCAGTGATCTACAGCACCTGCTTAGGAAAGCTTAGGCGGCTGCAGGGACCGCAGTTCAATCCCCGGCACCATATGCTGTGCCAGCCCTGCCCTCAGGGCAGGCTGAGCCGGCCATAAAAATAAATAAACAAAAGTTCTGAAACAAGAAAAAAATAAAAAATAAAATAAAATAAATTTTTTAAAAAGGTATTTAAAAAAAAAAAAGGTGCTTTATAACACTGAGCTATCTCACCAGCCCCTGCTTTGTCATCACTAAGAGTTCCATACAATGGCTGTGTGTGTGTGTGTGTGTGTGTGCGCGCGTGCGCACGCGCACATGTGTGTGTTGTTGTATGTGTGTTTGTGGTATAAGGCTTGAACCCAGGGCCTTCATAATGAGCTACCTCCCCAGCCGTTTTTCATTTCTTTTGAGGCAAGATTTCCCTAAGTTGGGGCCTGGCAGGATGGCTCAGTGGTCTAAAGCGCCTGCTTAGAAAAGCTTGGGCGGCTACAGGTTCAATCTCCGGCACCACATGCTGTGCCAGCCCTGCCCTCAGGGCAGGCTGAGCTGGCCATAAAAATAAATAAATAAACAAACAAAAGTTCTGAAACAAGAAAAAAAAAAAAAAAGATTTCCCTAAGTCATTAAACTGCCCATGTTGGGCTTAAACTTCTTTCTCCTACTTTGACTTATTAGGCAGCCTCCACTATACCTCTAAATTGTCTTTGAGATGTCTGCTTGATCTCATATTCCATACTTTAAAAATAGGCATAAAAAAATAGGCATGAAATCTGAGAAGAGGTCAGGTGAGAGACTAGAAAGGAGAAAATATTGGGGCAGATTCTGGGCACAAGTTAAGCGTACACCACCTACAACATCTGTCAATGATGGTCCTTACAGTTACACCTAAAGAGAAATGATCATGGTTGGGAGAGAGTGAAATAATGCAAGATGAAGCTGGGGAGATAGCTCCGTGGCACAACTGCCTGCCTGGCAAGTGTAGGGTCATGAGTTCAAACCCTCCTCTCTCCTCTCCTCTCTCTCTCCCTCTCTCCCTCCCTCCCTCCCTCTCTCTCTCTCTCTCTCACACACACACACACACAAACACAATGCAAGAGGATCAGAAAGGTGTCGGGAGCCTATGGGTTACCTGAGCACAGGCCTCGATATGGTGCTGGATCATAGGGACCCCAGCTACAGGAAACAATGGTTTGGGGACCTCAAAAGACAAAGGCCTGAAGCGAGTTCCTGGGAGAGGAGAGAACATTTCAGCCTTCTGCTGCACTCTGCCCCCATCTCAATAAAACCACTCCAGCCAAATCCCTTTCCCACTTCCCCAGGTCCTCACCCTTCTGAGGGCCTCCAATCAGGATCACAGCTTTGAGCATGATGAGGACTGTTACCTAAACCTCAAACCCCAACAGAGAAATCAGGCTTAGATTGCACATCCCAAGGAAAGCCCAACCCCTCAAATAATGCTTAACTTTCTTCAGGATGTAAACCCAAGCTTCAGTATAGTGCCTCCCTGGAGGCACAAATCACATATATTTCACATCTCAGCACAGATTCTTTCAAATCTCACAGGGATTCCTTACAAATTCTGAAGTCTGCATCTCACAATTTCATACAAATTTTCTTTGGCCAGGAACACACTCTGCAAACTCAGAAACTCAAAGGACCCCCTCCTAAGACCCTAAAATTGAAACCCTACACCCAGTGATTCTCAAATTCTGCAGGTACAATCCTGAATCTCAACACTACACCTTGAATACAGAATTGCAAGTCCTGAGTGGCCTCCCACTATTTGTACTCAATCCTAAGGGTGAATTCCAAGTCCCCAATACTGATTTGCCTTTTTTTTTTTTTTTTTTTGTCTTTTTGAGACAGAGTCTTGCTATGCAGTTCAGGCTGTCCTTGAGCTCATTTTTTTGTAGCCCAGGCTGGTCTTGAACTCACAATGATCCTCCTGCCTCAGCCTCCCAAGTGCTGGGATTAAAGGAGTGCTCCACCACGCCCGGCTCTGATTTGCTTTTGATGAAACCCCAATCTAGCAAAAATTCTGTACCTGAATCCTAAACCAACCTGTATATACCAAGGCCTGACTCAAAACACAGGTCCCCTTGGCATCCCATGCACTGGACTAACCCCTGAATCTCAATACTGCCGACTCCTTCTGAATCTTTGGATTTGGAGGGGTCAACTGCTGACCCTCTGAACCCACAATTGACAATCCAGTAATCCCTTGCTTCTTGCATATAAGGGCTGCAAGACCAACACAGGCCCAAACCCACGGGGAGTCTGCCCTCTATTCAGGGCCCGTGCTCATCTCCTGCCCCCCGTAGCCCTCCCGTTTCGCCAACAACGCCCCTTTTACCACTAGCTCCCTTTACGCCGGCTCAGCCGCCCGCGACTGCCTGCTACTTCCGCGCACGTGTCTTCTCGCAACTCGCGAGATTACTTCGCACGGACTGCCGGGAATTGTAGTTCTGAGGATTCTTCTACCTTTCTAACTTTGTGACACGGAGAGATAAGAGGTAGCAGAAGCCGAAAGGATTTGCCAAAAGATCGAGAGGTGGGCCTGATGAGGAGCGGGGTCTAAGCCACAGAGACTGGCATGTAAGATGGGGAAGTGAACAGTCCCAGAACGGGCTCAGGAGCAGCTGCCAAAGTGGAGAACCAAGCTATCCGGGAAGCCCGGCTAGAGACCCCTGGAGTGTAACCTGCCTTGGAAGGGGCGGAGCCAGAGCTCACACACCCCCAGAGGGGCGGGGGATGAGCAAGGCCGCGGAAGGGAGGGCGGAGTCTGGAGCGAACCCGCAGGGCTAGAAACAGGTGGGGACAAGACCCCGGGGAGCCCGACGGTGAGAAAGATGGTATTTCGAGTTGACTAAAATGAAACACGTAGTAGGCACTCCTCAAACTTTCCTCTGACCCTAGCGTTCTGTGATCATGGCCTGGAATAAGTGTGGGAGTGGAGGCCCGGGAGAGAGAAGGCGAAGCTGGAGTACAGACCAGACAAGGAGAGTCAGAGAAAGGGCTTTGTTAAGCAGGAACCGCGAGGGTTATCGGCTCCATCCACCCTAGGCCTTAAGATCAGGAGGAGGGGTCTGAGGGTTCCTTGTGGCTGCGTCCTGTCGCGCGAAGCTCAGGTCCTTCCCAGGCCGTTTACCTACATCCATAACGTGCCGCTGTCCTCGGGCGTGGCCGGGAGAATGCTCAGGGTCGTGATGGTGGTGCCGTTCGCGCCGATCTCCCGGATCTCGAAGAACACTTTGAGGAGGGGGCGGAGAGGAGCAGGAGGAGCTGTGGGTCAGGTTACACTCTGCGCGCCCTGGACCTGACGGGTTTGCCAGCTCTGGTCTTCACCATCCTGTCTCCCACCCTTCCTTCTCTCCCGGCCTGTCTCTAGGCACAGGACCATCAGGGTTCCACCCTAGACCCTGCCCTTGCCTGCCGTCCTCCTCGATGTCCTCCTCCTTATCCTTGTCCAGCCCACGTCGGGCACAGGCTTGCCCAAGATCTCTGCAGTCAGCATTACCGTGGTGCCTTTGTGCGCCTTTGCCTTGTCGGGTCTTTTTAGAATTTTAGCCCTAACTAGAGGAATGGGAGGGACGCACGACCCAGTGAGGGACCTGGAGGCGAAGTGGGACTGAGGCATCACGTCCCCAGCTAATATTTGACCTTAAATATGAGGTACATTTAAACTGGAAATGTGACATCGGGTGAACTATTAGCACCTCTGGTTTCATCACCTTAGCTGTTAAAGTGAATTTATCTCCGCTCCTTCTTCATGGTGTGGAAGTGAGAATCAAAAAAGACATAGCATTCAGCATATTGATTATAGCACAATGTAATGCTAAAATTATGTTTGGAATACATGTCACTCTTGTCTTTTTGATATGTACTGCTCATGGTGTAAACTCAGTTACTGTCATTCTCTCAAGAATAGTTCTTGAAAATAAGAGACTGGGGGGCTGGGGAGATAGCTCCGAGGCACAAGTGCCTGCTGGGCAAGTGCAAGGTCGTGAGTTTGAACCCTGGTCCCACAAAAAAAAAAGATCGGAAGAGC
>PVJA010030187.1:0-26016 GCA_004027025.1 Myocastor coypus | reverse complement strand
TTTTTTTTTATTCTTGTTTCAGAACCTTTGTTTGTTTATTCACTCATTTTTATGGCCGGCTCAGCCCGCCCCAAGGGCAGGGCTGGCGCAGCATGTGGTGCCCGGGATCGAACCGCGGTCCCTGAAGCTGCCCAAGCTTCCCCAAGCAGGCGCTTTAGACCACTGAGCCATCCCGCCGGGCCCACACACCTCTTTAATTCTTAGAAAACTTTATAGAATGAGTATAATTTTTATCCCATTCTTTAACTGAAAAAAAATAAGCCTCAGACCCATGCATTAATGGAAGTTACTAAGTGGAGGTTAGAAAACTCTCACCAGAGTTGACTGTAGAGCCTATGTACTTGACCTCAGTTGCTGTACGGCATGAAAATTTACATAAATAATAAATGATATGCTCCTTTAGAAATTGTGTTTTACATCTTTGTTGGGCTTTTTGGAGAGAGTTCCCTTAGATCAGGAGAGAGAATCTGCAGGATAGAATTTCAATTTCAAGTATAAGCCAATAGACTCATGAGGGTCTGTGTGTCCAATTACTCAAGTACCCATATGGACCACTTGGGTTGCTCCTGGGATTCATCTGGACAGCTTCAAAAACGCTGCCTGTTCCCAACCCCAGAAGTTGATATAAATAATCCAGGGCGTTGCCTGGCCTGGGAATTTTTTTGTCTTTTTGAGACAGGGTCTCGCTATGCAGTTGAAGCTGGCCTTGAGCTCACTTTTGTAGCCCAGGCTGGTTTCGAACTCAAACCAATCCTCCTGCCTCAGCCTCCCGAGTGCTGTGTTTACAGGCGTGAGCCACCACTCCTGGCTTGGCCTGGGAATTGTTAGCAGCTTCCCAGGTGATTCTAAAATGCAGCCAGGGTTCAGAGCTGTTGAGCTGTTGTCACAAGCTGACTGCACATACACACCTCTAGCTGTATGGGGAGTTGCTCCTGTAGAGTTGAAAGAAATGAACTGGAAGAGTAGCTCAGTTCTAATGCTTTTGCATTTAGGGGAGGCACCTATCCTCTCTATTTATTAACATATGGGGCTCTTTACAAAGCCAAACCTCTTTGATAATTTGCTGTTGTACTTCCTTTTTTTTTTTTGAGGGGGGTGAGTTATTTAGTGCAGGGTCCACAGGTCTCACTACACAGATGAGACTCGTAGTGTTTCTCCTGTTTTGAGTTTCCCAAGCGCTGGGATTACAGGTGCATGCCACCATACCTAGTCTTAATCTCAGGGTGCCCTTGCGGGCAAGGCCAGCATGACACCTGGAGATCAAGTCCTGGCTGCTGTGCTCTGCCTGAGTAGGTGCTTTATGTTGCACTTACTTTAATATGATAGTGTTAAGTATACTTAAAAAAGAAAGTGATAGCCGGGTGTGGTGGCTCACGCCTGTAATCCCAGCACTCGGGAGGCTGAGGCAGGAGGATCGGTGCGAGTTCAAGACCAGCCTGGGCTACAAAAGTGAGCTCAAGGCTAGCCTGAACTGCATAGCGAGACCCTGTCTCAAAAAAACAAAAAAAAAAAGAAAGTGATAAATCAAATGTACCTATAATTAAGTTACACAAATGAGATTATCTTTTTGACAGTCTGCTGCCTTATAGTAAAGCTAGTAGGGGTGAGATTTGTTCAAGGACTTCCGTGAAGGGGAGAAACACTGAGGCAACTCAGAACCTTAGTTCTAGAGTGTTTCTGTCTGGCTCATAAAATAGCCTGCTGTGAGAATATGTTTGATTTTACTGTTTTTTCTTAGGCTAGTTGCCAAAACCCACACAAGCAGAGAGTGTACAAGAGTCTGTTGGCACTCTTGCACTCATGATGTACATTGTTTGTTTCTAAATTGAGGAAAAATTCTCCAAACATAAAACTAAACAATGTAGTGGCATTTAGTACATTCATGATATTATACAACCATGCCTTTTGCCTGGCTAATTTTCCTCACCATAAAAAGAAAAATACCTCTCCTCCAAATCATTAATCTCTGAAGCCCAAATCATGTCTTTCTTGCATCCTAAGGTCTTTTGCTAGCTATATTTATGCTTGTCAATCTCCCCCCCTTTTTTTTTGGTGTGTGTGTGTTTCTTGGTGTTTAATTTGTATTGACCTTGTACTGTTTGTAGGCCATGCATCTTCCTTAAAGTGATGTGTCTTGTGAAGGGTAGGAAGGACTTGCTGTTTACAAAGCCAGTATGTGAAATTTCATTTTGGATAGATTACCTTGAACGTCCAATACGTTGTTGTTCATGTGTGGTAAGTATGGCATTAGGTATAAGCTTGCCCAGTGGGAGCTTCAGGCTGAAAAATCTATGAAATGAGATGAAAGTAAGGCAAGAAGTAGATGGGCAGCAGTGAGAGGGCTGCGATACCAACTACCCTGTACCCTCAGAACAGAGGCTTGGTGTCATTCTGGTTTAACTGTGAGCTCCTATCATCAAGATGCATTAGCTACAAGTACCATTCATATAGAGACTGAGGAAATATGTGATAGCATTTAGCCCACAGTAGATGCATAGGTGTCAAAGGTTTACTGAATTAGAGTCTAAGGCTTTCTTGATCAGATCCACAGGCACAGTATCTTATTTATTTATTTATTTATTTATTTATTTATTTATTTAGGCTGGCTTAGCCTGCCCTGGGGTGGGGCTGGTGCAGCATGTGGTGCTGGAGATTGAACCATGGTCCTTCTGGTTGTCTAAGCTTTCCTAAGCAGGCACTCTCGCTGGCTCTACAGTATGTCAAAATTTATAAGAATTGACCCACTTCCCCTCAAAGTTGGCATTAACTTCTTACATACTCAGTCCTCCCCCCGACTAGGTAGTCATTGTTTCCTTAGGAATTTAGTTGCACCACCCTATTAGAGAATATTTTCATGGGAATTATCTTGCCAACTAGATTTTTTTTTTTTTTTTTTTTTTTTTTGGTACTAGGGACTGAACTCATAATCTTGTGCTTGCCAGGCAGACATTTATGCCACTAAACTATCTCCTTGGCCCTACCCAACTAGATTTTAAAGGTTTCTGAAGTTCATTCAGTTGATAGATGTTCATATTTGTACTGTATTGGATCGTGGGGGACTTACAACATTGTGTTTTAGGTATTACTAAGTCCTCCATAAAGGCACATTCTGTTGATTGTTTTTGCACCTTCTCTTGATTTAGCAAATGTTGATGTTGGCTATGTGGCAAGGATGTGGTGGGTCCTAAGGATGTAAAGATACTTAAATAATGTATTTAAATGATCTTGCAGAAATGAGATGAAACAAATAAGAAGGAAATGACTGCAAGGGGGCTGGGGAGATAGTTCAGTAGAATAAGCACTTGCCTGACTGAGTTTAATCCCCTGTTCCTCAAAAAAAAGGAAAGGAAAGAAAGAAAGAGAAATGATTGCAAAAGCAGAAGGAAAGTAAGCAGGGGATGGGTGACACTTCATGGCTGAGTAGGGTTGACTTGGCGAGTTAGCATTCAGCGAGCTGGTACTGGAAGTAAAGTGCTGTCAAACAGGCAGGTAAGCAAAGGACACTGTGGCCTGAGGAGTCAGCATGTACAAGGTGGAGGTCGGCACACCTTTCTGAAATAGGTCAGAGAGTAGGCATTCTAGGTTCTGAGCCACAGGGTTTCTGTTAGAACAACTCTGCTCTATAACTGAAGCATAAAGGTAGCCATGCATAGTATGAGAATGAGTAAGTGCAGCTGTGTTACAGGAAAATTTTGTTCCTAGACATTGAAATTTTACTTTTGTGTAATTCTTTTCATGTTATGTGACTCATTAGTGTTTTGGAATTTTTCTTAACCACTTGAAAGTTTTAAAGCATTTAAACTCACGACTGTACAACAAAAGGCACTGTGCCAGCTCTGGCCTCAAGCTGTGGCTTGCCAATTCAGCCCAAGGTGGAGAGGCGAGGGACCTATTACAAGAGCAGACATGCAGGTCTTGACTGAGCGGGCCTGAGTGAAGGCGGAGGCGCTGTGTTCTTAATATTCCTAGGTCAGGACGATGCCGAGGTCCTCACAGGAAGGAGCAAAGAGCTAAATACAGAGTCTTGAGGCCCTTACTATGCCCTTGAGGCTTTGATAGGCTTTGTGGAAATGAGGAAATGCAGAACTCAGTTTTCTACCTACCAGGTATGTTTACTTTAAAAAGAAAGACATGAAACACATTGACACAAAATTTCAAACAATGGTAACAGTGGTTAGTATTTTGCTTATTATCTTTAAAGTAGTTGGTCAGATTACAAGGTGTAGGCATGAAAAATTGATCAACCAGTATAAGAACAAACCTTTCTTTTCAATGAACTAATAGAAATTAGTAGTATAGCTATCTTAACTATCTTGTGTGTGTGTAATTTTGCTTTTTCTCTTCCTCCTTTTTTCCATTCCCCCATCCTAGCTTCTCTGTCCTTTGAACAGTTTCTCCCTATTTTCCAATATGAGGCATACATTTTGGCTCTTTTTCAGCTTCATACATTAGACAATATGTTTATGCATGCAAGACTGATTTATTTCACTTATGAGTATGTTCTCAGTTTGAATCCATTTACCTACAGATGTCTCAATTTTATTTTTTATAGCTGAATAGTATTCCATTATATGAAAATTCCACATCTTTCTTATCCATTCTTTGGTTTATGGACATTTGGGTTGCTTCCAAGATTTGGCTATGGCAAATTACAGTACTGTAAACATGGGTGCACATATATTGCTATGGTATGATATTTTCAGTTCTTTTGGAAAAACATGTAGGAGGGGAATAACTGGTTTGCATAGGACCTTCAATCCTAGCTTTTTGAGAAATCTCCATACTGATTTCCATAGTGGTTGTACCAGTTTACACTCCCGCCAACACTGAAGAAGGGTTCCTTTTTCCCCACAGCCCATCCAGCATTTGTTACTGGTTGACATCCTGATGATAGCTGTGCTTTCTGGTATAAAATGGAATCTCAGTGTTGTTTAAACTTGCTTTTCTCAAATGACTGATGCTGTTGAACATGTTTTCCTATATTTCTTTCCTGTCTGTATTTTTTTCATCTGAGAAGTACGTATTAATCTCAGATGCCTATTATTGGATTGGTTCTTTAAATTTGGAAGGTCTAACTTTTTTTTTTCAATTCTTTATGCTTTCTAGATACAAGTCATTTGTCTGAGGGACTGTGGCTAAAGTTTTTTCCCACCTGGGTAGTCTTTTTCATTCTGTTGGTGATTTCTTTTGGTGTGCCAAAGTTTCTTAATAAAATGAGATCCCATTTGTTGAGTCTTCGGAGTATTTTCCATGTAGTTTGGATTTTGTTCATGAACTCTCCCTACATCTATATCTTCATGATTTCTACTTATTTTCTTTTCTAGTAGATTCAGTATTTCTGTTTTAATATTTCTTTGGTCCAGTATGACCTTAGTGCATGTGATAGACATGGGTCTAGTTTTAGTCTCGGGCATGTAGTAAGTTAGTATTTCCAGCACTGTTTATTAGAAAGGCTATATTTTTTTTACAGTGAACATGTGTATTTGGAGTTGTTTCCGTATAAGTGGTTCTCAACCTTTTTAATGCCATGACCCTGCAATACAGCTTCTCATGTTGCAGTGACCCCAAACCAAAAAATAATTTTGGCGGCTACTTCAAAACAGTAATTTTGCTACAGTTATGATTTGGAATGTAAATACCTGATACGCATTATGTATTCTCATTGCTACAAATCCAACATAATTTAAACATAGTGATTAATCACAAAACAATATTTAATTATATGTTGAGAAACATTTATTACTAATTCCAATAAATAACATTTCACCATGGCATAGCATGGGTTTAAATATGTATTTTCTGATGGCTTTAGGCAACCCCTGTGTTTTGGTCACTCGACCCCCCCCCACTAGGGTCAAGACCCACAGGTTGAGAACCGCTGCTGTATATTCTGATTTGGGCCACTTATCCTCAGTCTGCCATGCTGATTTTATCATAGTAGATTTCTAATATAATGTCAAATCATGGATTGTGATGCCTCCTACCTTGCCTTTGTTGCCCAAAATTGCTGTTGCAATTCTAGGTTTGTTCTGATTCTAAATGAATGTTGGGAATATTTTCTCTAGATCTGTGAGATATGCTAATGGTTTTTTGATTGTGATTGTGTTAAATTTCTGTAACAATATTAGGAATATGGCCATTTAACTATGTTGGCTCTTCTACTAGGCAGTTTCAATCTAGTTTGAGAAAAGATTCATATAAATTGAAAGATAAAGGCATTCTCTCAAAATAGGAATTAGAGGAAGTAGCAAGGCAGGCCACATAAAGCTATGGCTCAGCTGGGACTGGCCCTGCTGACCTTAGGGTCCACACAACACTTCTGTTGTATATCTGCTGGGGTCTCCTCTATTTCTTGTTTCTTTTTTTCTTGTTTATTTGTCTTAGTGTTATCTTGAGCCATTCTAGACATCATTTACATTGAGTAGAGACTTTGCTTTGGGTAAATTTTCTTCCATGTGCTGACAGGAAGGGATGTTCTAGAACGTAATTGTGCACAGTGACCAGAGAGCTCTCCTGGGGAGAAAGGAAACTCACCTGAAGCTTAAGGACAGCATCCTTCACTGGCAGTGGAGCAGTAGTGGCCTTGTGTGATCATGGAGAAGACCAGTTAAAACACCTGAGTAGAAAAAACATGCTGACTGCTGAGGTTGGCAAATGCTCAAAGTTTTCTCTGGAGATTATATTTTACTCAGAAACTCAGATACTATACTTATAAAGTTCTTTGCTTTTATAAAGTGCTTTGTTATCTTACTGTAGAGTACAGTAATATGCTCTGAAACAGGCGTGGGGTACAGAGAGGTTATGATTTATGTGACTACTTTGTAATGCCAGGAAAAAACAAAAACAAAAGACTTTGCTGCCTACCCTGGGCCAGAATGTGAAAGATATAAAGGGGTCAATGTTTTCTTTCTCATTAATTACTCTTCTGATTGTAGGGCTTGAGGACTTTTATTGTTCTATAGTGGATTAGAAACAAGTATGGCAGGAGGCAAGGTTTTTCTTTAAAAAACAAAAAGCACCAGTGACTACCTGGAGGAAACTGCTGCCTTTTTTTTTTTTTTTTTTTAAAGGTAGACCCCACATAAAGCCAGCTGACTGGCCATAAAGCCTATGTTTAGAACTGCTGTTGAAATGGTAAGGTATGGATTGTTCTGCCTGAAGCATACATTCTAGCTGACCCGTTGGTCAAAGGAACCATTTGTTTAGGTTTGCTAAGAATATTCTCTGACATAAAAATTGAATGTATATGTGTACACACACAAATTCTAAAGCAGAGGAGCCCTGGGGAAATCCCTTATCCAGGAAAAGAAAATTCAGAAATTTGACAACTGTGTGACCAGTAAGAACAGTGGTGGTGACAGTAGATCTAAATGCTGCAGTTGGGAGCAGCATATATCTGTCCCTCCTCAGTACCTTTTCTATCACCCCAGGCCTTGATTTAGTCTGAGGCAGAACCCAGAGCTCATATCTTCAGAGCTTTTCCTGGGTGATTCTAACATGCAGCAATGGTCGAGAATCTGAGTTAAGTAGAGATTGGATCCAGCACGTCACCAAAAGCTATTACTCCCTGTGTTCCTACTCACTGAAAGGGCCTGTGTTCTTTCCTGCCAGAACTTGGCCAGATTAAATGATTTGGTGTCCAAACTGATGTAGGGGAAAGAAACGCCCAACCTGAAAGTTATCTGAGATGAGTTCATGTTTTCTAAATCTGAAGAATAAATTTTAGAAACTGGAGGTTAAGAGCAGAATATTTTTATTGAGGGAAAAAAAACTTCTGTTTGAGAGAGACTGAAGGGGACTTGAGTGGGTTGCCCGGGAACCTGTCTTTTCTAGGGATTTTTATAGAGCAAAAACATGAGGTGAGGCAGGTTAATAGAGGGAAACATGGGAACTTGTAAGGTGGGCATGAGGTGGGGCAAAACTATGGTCAACCAATAAGATTACAAGCACAATTGCTCAGGTAAAATCGACTGAATTGGGATCAAATGGGGAATTAAGTCATGGAGCAAGCTAGCCTGAATACTGACCAGGGGCTCTTCCTGTAGGGGGTTGAGTTAGTGACTCTTCCTGGCTTTTTCAAGGTGATTGATACCTATTTAGAATATCAACCACTGATGCCCATCCCTAGGGAGGTATGTGGGTGCATTTGTTTTGTTTTTTGTCTTGAGGTCTGGCCCACAGTGAAGGTGCCTGTTTGTCCCATAGTTGCAAGGTATCTTGTCTTCCATATTGAGTCCTTTGGAGGCCCAGTGATATCTCACTGCCTGTAACATTTCTATCTAACTCAGCTGCCTACAAAAAAATCAAGGCAGCAACTTGGGGATATGGAGTAAGAATTTTGTGTTATGTTTGTGGCTGAAAGAATGCATGCATACACACACACACACACACACACACACACACACACACAAGAAATCTAAGCGGCTGTGACCTTGGGATATTGAAGTATGTATTGAATTTGTTGACTCCTTTTACTTCTGTGAGAAAATGGCTTGACCCCTCAATGCAGACTATCAGAGTAGGGCTTCCCAAACTGCAAAGATTTGCTCTAAGCTGTTGGTTTTTATATGTATTGTTTGGTTGCTTTTAATATGCTAGATCTTTCTTCTGACATTGCTTTTCCTTTCTTTAACCACTCTTTGGGAGCATGATGTCAAACCCTTGTAGATATAACCAAACGTATGCTTAGTGGTTGGTGGCAGAATTCTAATTTCATTGATCTGTGTTGTTTTCTTAACAGTTAGAAGGTGCCCTCTGCCATCAATCCTGCGAGTGATTTATCTGTTATCATGATATTGGATCACCTTGTGTCTTGAAATGAAAAGGAGGGAAGATGTGTGTGTAGATGGCTTTAAAAGTTTGCCTGATGGGGCCCCACTGAATAGGTGTGCAGAAACTCAAATGTTTCTATTTTGTACTTAAATTTTTTCTCTTCTCTTTCAGTACACAAGGGTCTGGATTCCTGACCCAGAGGAAGTGTGGCGCTCCGCTGAACTAACCAAGGACTATAAAGAGGGAGAAAAGAGCCTCCAGCTCAAATTGGAAGATGAAACTGTAAGTGCTGCTCCTGGAGTGGGGTGCTAAGTGGCATGCCAAGAAGTATTCTATGATATACTGTGCGCTTAGCTATTTCCTGGTTATGAAAGCTTCTGAGACTCTGGATTCTTTCTTCATTGCTATTGATAATAATGAATGAGAAAGTACTAAATCATGAGGTGCTCACTGAATGTCACATAGTAAGTTTCCATTGATGTTAGTAGTGGAAAAATCGTTGATGTTGGGGGTTAGAATCTTTTAGAAGCTAGGAGGGAACAAGATCTCCCTTCTATGGGGCTGAAGCATCTGTCAGTAGTGAGGGAAGGGAGCTCGGCCAAGGGATGCTGCTGATATGGCTGAGGGCATGGGCTTTGGAGCCGTACAGTTTGTTGGAATCCTGGCTCAGCCACTGCTGGCTTTATGACCTTAGTCAGCAGGCTAGCATTCTTTCAGTGCCTTAGTCACTTTCTTTGTCACTAAGATGCAATACTTGACACTTAAACCTATCCCCCCTTTTAGGTAGTTTATTTTGATTCATACTTAATAGTCCATTGTCAGTTTGTTCCAGGCCAGGAAGTTTCTGGTGAAAGGGTCTGGTTCAGGGAGAACTGCTCACGTCAAGGCAGCCAGAAAACAGAAAGGGAACAGGAAGGGAGATACATACGCTCTTCCAGGTTACATCCAGTGTGCCATGCTTTTTTTTGACCAGGCCCAACCTTGTGAGTAATCAGTCCAGCGATCCAGTCACCTTTTACTAGCCCTGCCTCTGAGCACAAAGTCTATGGGGGAGCATTCTCAGTCTGAACCATAACAGTGTCCATTATTTCATTAAAGTACTGCCTGGTAAAGAGCATTCTTTCTGATGGTTAGAATTTTCAGGTTGTTTCTGCCAAAATGGGACAAGGTAGTAATTGAGAAATTCTATTCTTCCTAAGAAGTCTGGTTCAGTTTCCCTTTTCATGAGCCTTTTGTGACCAGCCCACTGTAATTTGTGCATTTCACACATGTTAATATGCAGCCTGCACTGCGAAGTCAAACAGGTGGGTAGTTACAGCCGTGTCTTTTCAGTATCTCTGTGTTAGATGAGACAGCAACTATAAAATAGAAATGTGACGATGTCTCCACGACAAATTGCAACATGGGAGCAAGTTAGTGAGGTATAGGGGTAGAGGTAGAGGCACATACTGTAGCTGGGCAGCTCAGCACGGCCAAGCTTCTTGAGCAGGGGTGTGAAAGGGGCCAGCTTCCAGAGGATCAGGGTACAATGGGCTGAGAAAAGCAGTGTACCTTGACCCCAGAGAGAAAGGAAAGGTCCTGTGGTCATAGGCTGAGGATACAGGGTCTAGAATGGGCAAGAAATAGGCTTTTGACTAAGAGGTGGGAAGTCATCAAAAAGTAGCTTTGGGGTAGATTGTTTGCCTGCAGGGCAGAGAAGTTGGTTGGCATGACCATTGCAAGCCAACTTCCAACAACACAGATTCTGTTTTGTGTCCTTTCATGCTGAGCTATTTAGTATCTTACTTTTTTTTCAAGTGCTTTGGTCTGGCCTAAATAGTTAGTGATTAACCTGCTGCTTGAACATTCTCCCACTAACCTCAGTTTTGCATCAACTTGGGTGTGCCACTTGCTAAAACTGGTGGAGGACCTGCGAGTTTGTAAAAAAAAAAAAGTGTGCTCTGAAAGTGCCCCCAGCCTTTCTCTAGCTCCAGGCAAGCTTTGCTAACCTCTTCTTGTTGGTTTTGAAGTGAGAAACAAACCCCCCACCAGATGGACTCCTGTTTACCATGTTGAATAACTTCCCACCCCACGCCTGAAACAAGATGAAATTAGTCCACCCACCCTAGTGGTGTGTCTTCTACTCCAACAGATTTCATTGCAATTGATCTTTTCAGGTGGGTGGGTGTTTTTAAAAGTTGTATGGAGGCAGTGAGGAATGATCTGCCCCATTACTAAAACAGCAGATGCTGGCCTCTCCCGCTGCACACGGATTTGACCCTGCATGACTAATCTGGCAGCTTCCCAGGGCCCATTGTCCCCCTCCTTAGCTTTGAGACCAGTCAGCATGGAATCAGAAGGAAGCCTCGGACTGGATATCACCAGCTCTCCGGAAGTAACAGGCTGAGTGTCTGAGTTTACCCAGGTCTCCCAGAGGCTGTGCTTTGCTCACAGTTAACTCTGAGCAGCTTGGCCACTGTGTATGAGAGGCAGGAGCACAGAGGCTGCGTGGCTGGATGCTGAGTGCTCAGAGACTATCTCCTCTGAGGCAGAAAGCAGCCTTGCCGGTAGCTCTCCTAGCTGCCAAAGTCACTGAGGCGGCAAAAGGTTACAGTCATTCTTTGCTAGGAAGTGTCCCAACCCTGGACTAATGGCAGGACCTTCTGCCTTACTGTTGGCCTGTCCTAGAGTATTCAGTCTTCTCACTGTTTCACCTTTCTTCCTTCATGATTATTGTGGCAGAACATATCTAACATAAAGTTTACCATGTAAACCATTTTATGTGTTCAGATGAGTCGCATTTGCAGTTGTGGAACCATCACTATGATCCCCCAGAACTGTATTCATCTTTCAAAATTGAAACTCTGTCCCCATTCCACATTAAGTTTCCAATCCCCTGGAAGGCACCATTCTATTTTCTGTCTCTATGACTTTGTTCCCAGTGCTTCACACAAGTGTAATTACACAGTGTTTGTGCTTCTGTGTCTGGCTTTTCTCACCTGTACTGCAGGTAGGTGTTTTACATGGCACCTCATGTGAAAAGGGTAGTGTCTTCTTCTCAGAGCCATGGTAAATATAGGATGTCTGTGTGCTGACCCTTAGCCCTAGAGCCCTGGCTCTGAAGTGATCAGGCCTCTTATGGGATGCTAGCCTTAATAGGTGGGGCATCCTCAGGCTTTGACTAAAATATAACACTGTTCAGGTCTGCAGTCTTTTTCCTGACCCCACCTCCCTTACAAACTGCTCCACTCCTGCCCTCTAGTGGCTGGGAAAACCCTCCCCCTGTTACTCTGGTTTTGTTTTTAGGTGCTAGTTGTCATCTGAGTTTGTGTCCACTGTCTGTCAGTCACTTTGAGGGTGATTGCTCCCAATGTGCAAGGACCTCAGTCATGTTCATGAGAGCAAGATGGGAAATAAGTGAGCTTTATGGAGAGTGGTATGTGCTTTGTGGTCCAAGCCTGCCCCAACATTTGAGTGGTATGGCAAGAGGCTGTAACCCTGCATTTGTTTAAATATTTTACGCCTATATTATCAAACTATTGGAGTGTAACATTTTTATTTTTCAATATAAAACTGGGGTCTGGCTTGTTTGTTTGTCTTGCTTTTGTTTTTTTAAATGGCTGGCTCAGCCTGCCCTGGGGATGGGGTTGGCACAGCATGTGGTGCCGGGGATCAAACCACTGTCCCTGTGGTTGCCTAAGCTTTTCTAAGCAGGCGCTTTAGACCACTGAATCATCTTATTGGCCCCTTGTTTTGCCCTTTTAAGATAGGGTTTCACTGTGCAGTTCAAGCTGGCCTTAAACTCACTTTGTAGCCCAGGCTGACTTTGAACTTGCAAGGATACTCCTGCCTCAGCCTCCCTAGTTCTGGTGTTACAGGTATGTGCCATACCTGACTATAGAACAGTATTTTAAAAATAAAGTTGTTTGCATTTTTATAGACTCTACACCCAGCTGCCAATACAAATAACCCCTTTGCTTTGGGAATGTCATACCTGTACCTCTGTATAAACAAATTTAGGAGTAATATGACTTGTTCAGTATGGTAGTGTGTTCCTCATTTGTTATGTTGCAGTGATTGCAAATTCTCAGCACCTCTGGCACCACAGTCAGCTGTAAATATTAGACATGAGTAGCTGTGTTAGATTCACATTCTTGTCAACAACAAAAATCCGTTCTTAAGTCTCTCCTTCCCTCTGGATGTCCGCATGTTCAGGAATCTATAGCTTAGAATGCTGAGCTTGCAGCACCTGCCTGTTTTTTTGCTGCTCTGACATTTTTTACCCTTATCAGTTTTTCTGTAACCAATACCACTAGCTTATTTGTGGACATGTTCTCACATAATTGCATATGCATTTGCCTCTATGCTACTGTGGGAAGTCTTCTGAGAGGCAGTTCATTTGAGAAAGGGTAGAAGGCTAATGTTTCTGCCTTAGGGCATGCAGACCATGGGCTGAGGTTATGCTTTCCAATCTGAATACTGAAAGGCAGGGTGGAATGATTACTGTGGTCCCATGCTTTGCTCTGGCTATGCTACTTTCCAAGGGCATGGGGTGGACATAGACAGTTGCTGAATATCTCCAAAGCATGTTGTGAGAATGGCTGAGGGAGGGAGATGTTGCAAAGTCCCAGATATACTGCTGACTCAGATGTAGGGTTTGAATCTTGAGTATTTCATAAAGGTGCATGTGTTAAATGATGAGTCGCTAACCTGTGGTGCTATTGGGAGGGATGGACATTTTAGCAGGTGGGATCTATAGAAAGAAACTGGATACTGGGGTATGTTCTTAGAGGGGTTGCAATAGCAACCCCAGTACCTTCCCCTCTCTCTTTGCTTCTGGCTATTGGGAGGTGAACCCCTTTGCTGTACCACACATTACCTGCCAGTACAAGCAAACAAAGATGGACTGAAACCCCAGAATCGATGAGTGAGAATAAAGGATTTTTCTTTATAAATTGGTTATGTCAGGTATTTTGTTATAATAATGAAAAAAACTAAAGCATCTATCAACTCCAGAATTTAATGAGCTAACACTCGTCCTCAGCATTCTATTTCCTCTTGTTCCTACCCTGGGAAACTTTTTTCTGCATTGTCTTCATAAGAGGTGTTTACTAGTTTCCTCCATAGAGAATATTTAATGCAAATAGAACATTTTGCAGGAAGCAAAGAACCTGGATTTACAAAGAAAAGAAATATATGCAGAAAAAAATCATATTGACAGATATAATCAATGATATTTTGTGGGAGATTACACCAGACACACATAATACAGTTTTCAATAATTGGGATCTTTTCATATACTACCTTTGTATCACATTTTTATTCAGGAGAATACTGTGGGTAGCTACCTGACCATTCATATAAATCTAGTTCATATTCAACCTTCCCTATTTATAGTTTTAGTATGTCTGTATCTTTGTTCACTTGTAAGATTATTTTAAGGTTAAAAAAAAAAAAAGGAGTCTTTTGAAGGGAAAATTCAGAGACGTTGTTACTTACTGCCTTATAGAGCTGTGGGGCTAGTCTGAGCCCACAAAGGGTGTACCAGGTTGACACACTCTTCCTGTGAGGGTCATCCTAAGTCCTTATGCCTTTGCTGATCTGCTGGGTAATATTAGTGCTACAGTCTTTTATTTGCATTTCTTCCATTAGTGGTCAACACAGGTAGTTTTTCAAATGCCATCCATTTATTTCTTATTTTATGATTTGTATGCTATGCTTAACTTTCTGTTGGGGGCTGTTAGCTTTCTTCCTGATTTTTAAAGACTCTAGACATGAATAGTATGAATTGTGTTGTGTAATACAATATAGCTGTCCCCTTCTCTAGACCAACTTTGTAGACGGTATGTTTAATGATAGTTTTAAAGCTCTATATGATAGCCAACAATTTACTGTTATTTTCCTATGTGACTCTAGTTATTTTTTTATTTACTTTCTAAAGTCCTTCTTCCCCAAATTTATAAAAACATTTACTAATTTTCATCTTTATTATTTTTGGATTTATTGTAAATTTTTTTACATCTGTATTTTTAAAAGAATAATACATTTGATTAATTTTTTCCCTAAATGACTTATTTACCTAAACATTATTATTTGAAAAAATTCATTTTACTCATCTATTTATAATTTTGCCATTATGCACAAATTTTCTTTATGTGTTTGCATTTATTTCTGGAGTTTTTGTATTACTATATTTTGTAACACTCAACTATTATACTTTACTTGGTGGCTTTACAACTTACATTAAGATTTGATTTTTTTAAGTCATCAATGATAGTTCAGTCTCTTAAAAATCCACTTTTACTCCCCAGCAAGTTGAGTCTGTGTCTATGAAATTTCCTAAAGGTCTTACATAGAACATTAATTCTTAAAATATGATCCATAGGCCATCTATATAAAAAACTAATATATTTAAAAAATCAGATCCCTAGGCCTGTCCAAGAAAGAACTGTCAAAATGTAAGTCTGGACCAGGAAAATTTCTCAGATTATTCTTGAGAACAGTGTTAAAAAATTAACACTTACATAAAGCATGGTGAATACCAGCCAACTTCTTCCTGCTCACATGCTTAAAGATACTACCGCTGCCTTTTATCTATTACTGTCTATGCAATGTGTGTAGCTTCAGTATGTCCTATCAAGCATTTTCGAGTATGTGTATAGTCCAAATGATGTGTCAGAATATAGAAGGTTGTCATCTGAGATTTGATCTTAAGATATATAACCCTGCTCCCTGATTGTAATATATATCTTTCTGTATCTCAAATTCTTAATTGTACTTTAGATAAAAGCAAAATTATTGCCTGAGAGCAAGTTGCCATTGTTTTGGAGCAATATATGTGCAAGTAAGAGAGACCACTTAGAGAGCACAGTGCCTCAATTGCACATAATCCTAATAATCAAGGAATATTTAGATTGGAGGGAACCACAACAAGTAAAGAAATCTCAGCTATAAATACAGCTGATCAATGAAGATCTCCTACACAGAAGAAAATGCCACCCCTATGGCAACTAGAATTACAAACTGAGTATTTTCTTTATGAAGCAGCAGAAGTCCTCCTAAATCGGGTTGTGCTTCCTGAATTTTCTGTGTTGGTGTTTTATATTGATACACTGAGATGATATTATCAGTAAATTTTCCATCCAGGCTTGTCTCTCATGGGAGCACATGTATTTTGTTCATCTTACCATTTTTTAAAACATTATTTATCTGAAGTACTTAGGGCCATTGTAGGGTAGTGATTGTAGCCAAGAAGATAAGGCATTAAATACAGGTTTCATAACTGTGCTTCATTGTGTTTTCCTTAGATTCAGGAATATCCAATTGATGTTCAAAGCAACCAGCTGCCCTTCTTACGGAACCCAGATATCTTGGTGGGAGAAAATGATCTCACTGCCCTTAGCTATCTCCATGAGCCTGCAGTTTTGCATAACCTGAAGGTCCGGTTTCTAGAGTCCAACCATATCTACACTTACTGTGGTAAGTAGGGAATATCTGTTTGCATTTTTTTTTTTTTTTTGTCTTTTTGAGACAGGGTCTCAGTATGCAGTTGAGGCTGGCCTTGAGCTCACTTTTGTAGCCCAGGCTGGTCTCAAACTCGCACTGATCCTCCTGCCTCAGCCTTCCAAGTGCTGGGATTACAGGCGTGCGCCACCACGCCCGGCTTTGCATTTTTTTGAAAGTCCTTTTGATGTTAGTTTGTTAAATAGTTAAAAAAAAAAGAACTAATTTCATGCTCAGGTTTGAGCACCGTTCATTGAACCTCTCAGAGGGTTTGCAGGCAGTGAATTCAACAAGCTGCCTCTGACTCAAAAAGATGGCTGATGTTAATTACAGCTCCACCAGAGACGAAATGGACCACACGCAGCAGGCAGCTGGCTTAGGCTTGTCCTTGGATTAAGAGAGCAGTCAGTTGGTCCATCACAGTGTCCTTGTCCTATCTCTGGTACATTCTCCTACCATCAAATGTACACCTGTACATGTAAGCATGGCTTGTGCTTCCTTTTTCAAAAGCTTCCTTTCTCTCTGACCTGCTCATTTGCCTGTGTGTAAACATGATGCTTTATGAACCTTTGTTGAATTAATGAGAACATTCATAACAAATGCTTAAAACAGAAACTCCTGAAATGATCATGTTTTGTTTTCCTGAAACATCTTTTCCTAATATTCCAATTTCCAGTTTCTTTATCTCCCTTTGAGTCCCCTTGAATATTGTTAATTACTATAACAAAAATAAAATTTGGTAAACTGCTGCTTGAGAAGCAGGTTTGAAACTTGCTTGGGGGAGGGATCAGGCCAGGGAGCACATCTGTGGAAATTGTCCTGGGTGTACAGTAGAGCCCTGATACTATTCCTGATAACAATGATGCCTGAGCTGTTTGTGGGCTTCTTTCACTTTCATGTTCAACTTGGTGTGGAATTGGTAGGTTAGCCAGTAGATTAGGGTGAGCTATTCTGCTAGGTTTTGGTGTTTGAGAGGGTGGTAGTTTTCCAGCGCTCCTTCACTCAACTGCTGGAGAAAGTTTGATTTGAAAGAAACAAGCTATTATTAGAGCTTTCAGTAAGTTTTTAGAAAAATCTTCCTTTTCAGGATAAATGACCATTAACTTAATGATGTGAGGAATCCGGCCAAATTGTCCTGGTTATCCAAACACTACAAGAACTCTGGCCTCAGTCGTCTGGGCATTGGAGATAGCTCAAGCCCCTTCCTAAACCCTCCAGGAACCATTTGCTACTAGTGTGAGAGTATTTTGGGATGATGGAACCTCAGAGTCTGAGGTGAAAATTTTAATTGAATGCTGCATGAGTTAGGTTATAGAAATTTCTAATAACCACAAGAACTTTCATTGATGTTCCTAAGAGCATTCTCCAGGTGATTAGCCTTTTTACAGAATTTATGAGGGTTCTGGGCTTCAGGTTTTGATCCACTACTTTTCACATTGAAAGCCTTATGTATCCCTTTCTTTCCCTGGCTTTTGAATCTTGATTTGATATAACCTGATTTATTACACTTCTGCATCCTCATTTCTCACCAGAGGCAACACAATGCAGAATTCTCATCACCAGAAGCCTGATTGTTCTTTCCTTCTTTTTCCCAAGTGACTAGAAAAGCTTCTGGTGTTGCTCCTCAGTGGATGGGTCCTCTGACATCCAAAATGTGATCTTATGGGAAGGAAAAATGCATATTTCTATCTTATCTCAGAGACTGAATTTATGTATTTCTTTGCACAATATCAATTTGCCCCCCGTCTATAAAAGATGATCTGAATCTTACAGGATTTCTTGATTACACAGTCATAATATTTATGAAACTAGTCATTATAGTACATCCTTTTTGGACAACATGAGATATAAAAAAGTTAAGATATAATGAAATATATTACTCAGCTATGAAGAATGATGTCTTAAGACTTCATAAATAAATGGATATATATTGAACATGTACTCATTAGTGAAATAAACCAGACCTACATGTGTAAATATCATATAGTCTCCCTAACATAAGAACTTTAAAGAAGAAAATAAAAACTTAAGGGCGTAACACAGCTGAATGTGGTACAGATTAAACAACAAAGTAACTGGAAGCAGATAAAAGAGGAAATACATCAGGAGCAAAACCATGCACCTATGTACACAGGATGAATAAGATAATGGTCCTAAGAACCTTCACAAGGTTCATCACACAGATCATAGCACCATGTAACACTAAAACTATGCTTGGAATGCATGTCACTCTCATCTTTTTGATGTGTACTGCTCCCAATGTAAACTCAGTTACTGTTATACTCACAAGAGTATTAGTTGAAAGTAAGAGACTGGGCCAAGTACCATAGGCTTGACAGTCTACAATTTTGTATGTCCTTGAATTTCCAAATATCTGTAAAAATTGTGTAACTGCTTATATCACATTCTATGGAGAGTTATTAAAATATCAATGATTGTCAGAAAATATCAGTTCCAAGCTAAGTCAAAGATGTTTAATATTCAGAAAGCCAGTGATGATAAGCTCAATTACCTATGTTATAGAATAATAGTATCATGAAGCTTTTCTGCTGGAGGGTTGAGAATGTAAGTTAACAGACCAAAAATTGGAGAAAAAGAAGGGCTATGAGGATAGCCAATATTTTGGCCCTAGCCCCTCAAGGTCAGTAAACTCAGGACATAAGAGAACTTGTGCTGTAATATCCTATAACACAGAGGTGTCTCAAATTTTCTGGTCAGGGAGATTGTGGGACCTCAGAGAAAAGGGATAAATGAACTATAGGGTGTCTAAAGAGAGTCCCTGTAGACCAGGGAAAACATTCTCTCAGGCTTTCACAGAAAGCAAACTGGCCAAGCAATGGCCATGACTTGTCCCAAAGGGTGACACTAACATCAGTTCTACAAAGCACTGTATATAGTTCCAAAGTTAATCCTGACGGGATCTGACCTTGGAAGATACAAAAGATGAATGTTTTGTTATACAGGTCTTGCTTTGACTTGCCCTTGATCACCCAGCAAAAAAGCTTAATTATGAGGCATGAAATGCAGAGCTAGGCTGTTGAGATGAGCTGTAGGAGGCTTGGATCAATAGCCTCCAGTGTTGCAAGTTTCACTGGTAGCCCACTGCAATTGTGGAGCATTGGACTGTGTATGCATCTGCTTCCTCTTAATTCAAAGAGAACAATTTTTTTTTCTTTCCTTAGCAACATCAGTAGGAAAGTGGGTCATGCCCACACACTATGCTCTCTATCACCATTGTGAGGACAATGTGCAGTGTGTGAACTGTTAAAAACAAAATAAACAAAAAAAAAACTAATGTTTATTAAAAGTGTTAATGTTTAATTGTTTGATCAGTCTTATACACTGATATCTATTAATTTAAACTGATCTGATGATGAAAATATGTAATATAACCATTGTTAAATTTTTCTGGTTTTGAAATTCTGTACTATATGTAAAAATGAATAAATTTTTAATTAAAAAAAAGATATAGGACCAGACAAATAGCTCAGTGAATTAAAGCGCTTGCTTAGGTAAATGCAGTGGCCAGGGTTCAATCCCCAGCATGCCATGCCAGACCCACTGAGATAGCAACTGAGACTGGGTGTGAGAGGCTGAACACAGATGGATCCCTACAAGTCTTATCTATGTAGTGAGACTCTGTAGACCAGTAGTTCTCAACCTTTCTAATGCCATGACCCCGCAATATAGTTCCTTATGTTGTGGTGACCCCAAACCAAAAAATAATTTTGGTGGCTACTTCAAAACTGTGATTTTGCTACAGTTATGATTCAGAATGTAAATACCTGATATGCATTATGTATTCTCATTGCTACAAATCCAACATAATTTAAACATAGTGATTAATCACAAAAACAATATTTAGTTATATATTAAGAAATATTTATTACTAATTCCAATAAATAACATTTCACCATTGGAAATATGTATTTTCTGATGGCTCTAGGCGACCCCTGTGTTTTGGTTGTTCCACCCCCACCAGGGTCATGACCCTCAGGTTGAGAACCGCTGCTGTAGACCCTATAGACTCTTACTAAAAATATAAAATAAAGTAAGGTATGAGATGTTCTATGATTAAAACACAAACACATAGTACTTACTGTGCAAAGTACTGGTATTGAATGTGCCTCCTACTTATCGAGTTATCCTGCACACATCCCAGGTCAGTGCAGTTGTCATCCTCATTCTATAGTTGAGGTACTGAAAGGTTAAGTAGTATACTGATTGTACTTTCTGTCCATAGAATGTATTTTAGTTAAGATAACTCATACAGAAGATTCCCATCTCAGATTTTAATTCTTAGATGGATTTTTAAGTCTCCAGTTCCTATTGATAGAATCTTCCTTCATCGTGCAGTGCTTTGCATAGCTGTATTTTATGGACTCAGTTTGATCACTTATGAGTGTGCTGTGTGCATGTATACATGTGTGTGAGGACACATGCTTTTCTAGGCTCTACAATGGCTGGAGGCTTGGCCTGTGTGTATCTTAACTCTTCAACTTTATAGCTTTTCTATCATTGCTGGGACAAAATACCTGACACCCAGAATTAAGGAAGGAAAGGTTTATTTAGCTTACAGTTTGTGGAGGTTTTAGTCCATACTCAGCTGGCTCCAAGGCAGACTGGCACATGCGAGAGGTAGCTGCTCATCATGGTAGAAAACAAAACCATTTAAGAGCTAATAGGGAGGAGTAGTGGCAACAGTGGTAGAGAGAAAGCCTCTCTCCCTCATATTGCATTCAGAGTATCTGTCTCATGGCAAGTGTAGTACTCATACCCATAATCCCAGCATTGGATCATGAATTAATCACTCTTGAAGCCACCCCATCACACATGGGCCTTTACAGGGATAACTAGACACAAACCATAATACTCTTCTTCAGGAGTATGTAGCTTAGCAGCACACAGATCTGCCTCAATTTAGTGTAGTGGTTAGGAGACACCCTGCTACCCTCTTACTTACTTTCAATGTACATGCATGGTCCTTTATGCTGATGCCACATGGCTCTTGTGCTATAGAAATCTCATTACCTTATCTGTCTGCAGGTATTGTACTTGTTGCCATTAACCCTTATGAGCAGCTGCCAATCTATGGACAAGATGTCATCTATGCCTACAGTGGCCAAAACATGGGTGACATGGACCCCCACATCTTTGCTGTGGCAGAAGAAGCCTACAAGCAGATGGCCAGGTGAGAATAACCTCAGCCCAATTCACCCAATAGTCAGGGCTGGAAGGGGAGTTCCCCTTTTGTTTTGCTACTCATGCTCACCAAGGAGGGGTGAGATGGGGCTTGAAGAACATCTGGGAAACAAAGCAGCCCAAGTTCTGCTCCCTATCTTTTATCTTTGTCTTGTTATTGTGATCCTGAACCTAGACGTAGGGAACAGCAGCTCCTTAGAATTATTTCAATTTTTGATCTATAGAATAAATCCCTTTCATTTTATTTCTCCGTGGCTTCTTTGGACCCTCTTCCTAGTCCCCTGGAGTAAATTATGATTGGTTGATGAATTGACTGATAGATTGATTGACTTTTTAGCTTTTTCAATCAGAGTTTTACTATGTAGTGCCAGCTGGCTTGAATTCACTATGTAGCCCAGGTTGGCCTTGAACTTAGTAGTGATCCTCATGCCTCAGTGTCCCAAGTGCTGCGACTATAGACATATGCCACCATACTCAGGTTCAAGAGAATGACTTTGTTTATTAATGCACTTGGTACAAAGTCACACTATGCAGCTCAGACTCATAGTGATTCTTCTGCTTTCAGCCACCCCAGCACTGGGATTGCAGATGTGCCCCACCATGCCTGGTCTCGGTGATCAGTTCAGTGTGCCTGGGAGTGGGGTTGGCACAGCATGTGGTGCTGGGTATGGAACCCCAGTTTCTGCTCTTGATTAAGCAGGCACTTAGTCTGCTGAGCTATCTTACGGGTCCAAGAGAATGATTTTTTTTTAATTATTTATTTATTATTTATTTATTTATTTTTTCTTGTTGCAGAACCTTTGTTTGTTTATTCACTCATTTTCATGGCAGGCTCAGCCCACCCTGAGGACAGGGCTGGCGCAGCATGTGGTGCCGGGGATCAAACCGCTGTCCCTGCAGCCGCCCAAGCTCCCTCAAGCAGGCGCTTTAGACCACTGAGCCATCCCGCCGGGCCCGAGAATGATTTTTATAACCATCTCCACTTATTTGCCTTCTCCCTCATTTTTCTTTACTTCAACTACAGCCTCAGCCCCCACATTAAATTGTGTTAGTAAATAGTTATGAAGTAAGAAATATAAGACCTCATTGCACTTTTGAAAATTCTCAATCCTACATTTTTTTAAAGTTATTTTTATTTGTACATGGTTGGAGTATGCAATGATTACATTCCTATAGAGAAGCTGGTACCTGTACACGTCAATTTTTTTCATCCCTTTCCTTTTTCTCTATCCTCCCCTCCATCTCTGGGTCCCCTTCCATTTTGCAAAATGAAAGCCTATCTTCATATTTCCTGTTATCTTCTATTTTGAGTTTCTCAATAAGACAAACCATGATAATTAAGCTTGTGTGTCTGATTTATTTCACCTAGCATAATGGTCTCAAGGCATATGCATTTTCCTACAGATATTCAAGTTTATTTTTCTGTATAACAGAGTACTATACCATGATGTATAAATACCATACTTTCTTTATCCATCTAATGATGGAAGTAGAGGCCACTTCCTTCATTCTACTTCTTAAGGAGTTCACTGTCTGAAAACAGAAGAAATAAGAAGACGAAAGCTTTGTCCATTACTTGATAAATAAGCAAAATAGTGAAGATATACATACAGGTATAAGAAATACATAAGGTCAGCTCATGCTACTGTATTGGTGAGCCTTGAAAAAAGAGTGAGAGAAACTTGAAAGAAAAGGCTATGTAGTATATGGTGCCATTTATATGAAACAGTGAGAATAGGCAAGCCTAACTGGTATAGAAAGAAATTAAAAGTTAGAAGCTTGAGAAGAAATAACTGGTTTCTGATGGGTGTGATTGTATGTTGGGGGAATAAAATGTTCTAAAATTGGTGGTGGTGAGAGATACATAACTCTGCAAATGTTCTAGAAACCATTGTGTTATATACTTTAACTGACTGACTTATTTGTACTATCACCAAAGTAATTATAAATGAAAGGGTGGGGAGCAGGTACAGGACCCAGGCAGGTTTAACCTACATGTTGAGTGGATCTATAGGGGGTTTTGGGGTTGGAGTTAGAGACAAGGTGAGACCGTTGGCAGCTGGGGTGTGCTTTGTGTATCCTATTAGCAGAGTGACCAGTGTGGTCAGATGAGTCTAGATTAATCAAGTTAAGCATCTTCCTTTTAGGCAGAGTTTCTCAGAGCCTCTGTATAGATATGCATTCTGAGTCTCTAAGATGGGGATGCATTACTATGCCTCTGGAAGTCATAGTTGGACACAGAACTGTTTTCAAAGATTATCTCAAGAGACTAATGTTCTGTGTAGCACTAAACAGAAATACTGGCCCAGGGCACTGGAGACATCTTAGAGCTTCTTGAAAAAGAATGTAATACAATTTAAGAGATGTTCAAAGAAAAATTTTTCTCTCATGAATTGAATTTCAAATAGTCTTTCTCATTTCTGTATTTTTGTACCATTTCCAAGGATAAGAATATCTTCTCATGATCTTGATTTGTTGTGGAAATAACTTGTCTTAATGATCTGTATAGAATGAATGAAAAGCAAGGAATTAAAAAGTGTGACACTACATGGTGCAGTGTTCTTTTCCTTGTATCATATCTACTTTACCCCAGGGTGTATGATTGGTGTGCACTCAAGGAAGAATAGAAATAATTGACACATTAATGCGTTTAGTTCTTGCAGTTGTCACATCAGATTAGTTATCCCTGAGTTGCTGATAAAGAGAAAGACTTAAGTACATTGAACATTTTCCTAAGGTCATAAAGCTAGCAAGTAGAGATGGAATCCAGCCCTGATCTGTTTGTCCAGAGGAGCATCCTGCATTAGCCGAGAAGCTGTAAGACTCAGATCTTGATTGGCCTCAGGAAGTCTTGTAGTGACAGAGCAGACCTTGTCTTAGGCAACACCAAGAGCCAAAAGGATAGACTTTTCTCCCTTTAAGCATCACAAATTCTATATTGGAATTAGAGTTGTGATGCATTTGCCAGCTGCTATGATAGGAGCCCATCTTAATGGGCTGGCAGATTTAATTTTTTTTTTTTTTTTTTTTTTTTTAGCTGTTCATTTTTTTGCTGAAAGAGACTTTACCCTGTAAAGTGAATCTGTTTGCTCAGGTAGCCAAGGTAATTGAGCACTTCATTCCCCATCTGTCTCTGCGGTGTTGCCAAAGTGTTGACTAATAGTGAAAGATTAGATTCCAGGTGCCTGGGATCTTGGAGTAGTGGAATGCATCAAGACATACCTGAGGCATAGCCCTGAATGGTGTCTGAAATGGACGCGTGCCTGAGTAGGCTGAGTAGTAGTTGCCTTCCTGATAGAAGGTTTGGAAGCCATGGGGATCAAAGCTTGTGGTTAGTAGAATCAGACATTCTCATGCAAAGTCCTGGTTGAGCTCCTGGGAGAGAATGTCTTGCTTAGTTTGGGTCCCCACAAATGCAAATAGGTAGAGAAATTGAAAGCCTGGCAGGGAGCAGTATTTTAAAAAAAATTGTCAAGGCCAGGAAGATAGCTCAGTAGCTTAAGTGCCTGCCTAACAAGCACAAGGTCCTGAGTTCAATCCCCGGTACAAAAAAAAACAAAAAAAAAACAAAAAAAAAAAAACTGTCAGTGTGTGTTCTGATGAAAAAGGTAGCTACTACAAGAAATTCATGATTGTGGATGTGCAGAAGGGAGAGGGAATGAAGCTATGAATTCTCCATCTTTGGAGATGAAACAACAAGCATAGAATTGCCAGCTCTGTCATCTTAGTCATTAAGATGCAGAATAGTTTGGAGTCCTGAGAATAGACTTGGGACTTTTCAATATCTCTTCTAGGCTATGGACTTATGGATCTTGGATCTTTGAGAAAATGTTTGAAAAGCATTATATATAAGCGAGTCAAGTGAACAGTTTGTCTTGAGATCAAGTGTTAGGTAATACAACAACAGGTTCCTTAACTTTTGATATAAAGTAGCTTATTATTCTGGGCCATGGGGTTTGGGAAATTGGAAATGTTTGCAATGGATCCTCATGTTTTGAGTTCAAGAACATCATGCTAATGAGAGCAATGCCAAATTTTGCTTTTTTTTTTTTTTTGTAAATTGCTGTGCAGTAGGATCCAGAGTTTTGTCCTGGTAGTCTTGTCTCACCTGACCTACTGAGTGACATGGAAAGCCACCTGGCTCAATGGTAACAGTGCCTCACTCTTTGAAGACAGTGTTAACCTTGCCTTGGAGAACTAATTCAGTGAAAATTTGTGAAGAGCTTTTGAAAGCCAACAAATGCTTATGATGGAGCCATAATTTATATATTGCAGCTGGATGGCTTGAACCACTGGTAACACATACATGGCTGTCCCACTGGGTGTCTTTTCATGTCATTAATAAAAAGTACAACAAGGCTGGGCGTAGTGGCACACGCCTGTAATCCCAGCACTTGGGAGGCTGAGTCAAGAGGATCAATGTGAGTTCAAGACCAGCCTGGGCTACAAAAGTGAGCTCAAGGCCAGCCTGAACAGCATAACGAGACTCTGTCTCAAAAAGACAAAAAAAAAAAAAAAAAAAAAAAAAAAAAAAAAAAAAAAAAAAAAAAAAAAAAAAAA
>PVJA010030186.1:0-26045 GCA_004027025.1 Myocastor coypus | reverse complement strand
TTTTTTTTTTTTTTTTTTTGGTGGGACTGAGGTTCAAACTCACGACCCTACACCCGCCAGGCAGGCACCCGTGCCACGGAGCTATCTCCCCAGCCCCTAATATTTTAAATATTATTTGAGTTACTTTTTCCTTATTGCTGGGACAATACCCAACATGGAAAATGAAGGAAGGAGAGGTTTGTTTAGCTCACAGTCTGTGGAGGTTTCAGTTCACACTCTGCTGGCTCCAAGGCAAAGGACAGCAGTTCCTGGTGGCAGAAAACAATGACGAGCAGAGGAGGAGCCGCAGCTGTGGCATCCACCAGGCGTCTTTCTTCAACACCGGTGCTCCACTGTGAAGATCAGAGCTCCCCTGAAGTGGCACGGATGTGAAGATCAAACTCCTCCAAAGATCAGGACTTCTCCAAGGAAGTGGGGCAGGGCAGGGCCACACACGCTTCCTCAGCTCCTTTTCATATACTTTTTGTGCTGAGTCACTCTGGGGTGGCCCGTCTGACCCCTAAGGTGGAATCAAGTCACACCCCAGGGTAGGACCAATCATGTCCCAGGGCAGGCCATCTGCATCCTGCAGGATGAGGCCCCTACAGCCTGATCCAGCCAAGCTTCCTCAAGTTGACACAGTGCATCAACTACCACAAATATATTGAAGAATTTATTAGTAGTTTAATTTGTTTTAGCTGGAAGTTTTGCTCAAGCCAACTCTTTTGTCATATTGATATAGGGGATAGAAACTCCCAAACTAATAGGTACCTAGGACAAGTTTACATTCTCTAAAACCAAAGAATGACCTTAAGGGACAGCAGAGGTTAAGAGCAGAGTCTATTTACTGGGGGGAAGAAACCTTCTGTCTGAAAGAGGGGCAGAAGCAGGTCTAGGCAGGTTGCCAAGGCCCCTGCCTTTTATAAGGATTTTGTTGTTGTTGTTGCTAGGCAGGGTCTCGCTATGCAGTTTGGGCCAATAGAGCAAATCCAGGACACAAATCTCGTCCAAAGTGGGAAATATGGGGACTTACTAGATGGGCAGAGGTGGGACAAAACTATCGTCAACCAGTAACATTAGAAGCACAATGCTCAGGTAAAATTGATTAAATCGGGGTCAAGTGGAAAGTGAGTCGCACAGCAAGGCATGGACACAGAATAGGGACTTTTCCTGTACAGGGTTAGGTTAGGGACTCTTCGTGGCTCTTTCAAGATGATGACACCTATTTAGCCTGTCACTCCCCGGTGCCCATTCTTGATGAGGTACACGGCTGCACTTGTTTACTCATTTGTCTTGAGGTCCGGCCCACAGTTGCAAGGTATCTTTCCTGGACCCAGTTCTGTGCGATCATCTGTAATATGTCTTTTCTTCTCTTTTTTAGGGAAAGGTCTACAGGTGTTCAGGGTCTCACTAGGAGATTGGACTCAGTGATCCACCTGTTTATAGCCTCCCAAGAGCCGGGATTATAGCCGTGCCCACCAGGCCCAGTCTATACCTATAATAATCAAATAATTATTTGAAACAGAATTTTTGCTATGTTTTAAACCGATACAAAATTTTTTTGATTTCATCAATTTCTTTTTTTTTTTAAGAGAATAAAAAACAATAAAAAGGAAAAACCTTTAGAGATGACACAGAATTGCACTAAACAAAATAATAGATCAAAATAGAGATTATTTTTATGTTGTGATCTCTATTATGTGGCATAATTTATTGAAAAGGTTTTGTTCACTTTAAGTTTTTTAATCCAAAATAGCTCAGTACAACTACACTGACTTTACCAAATGTCAGGTAATTGTTTTGGCTCCCTGGCTTACTTGATTTTTATCTACATTACTGTCACTGTTGGTCATACTGACTTTTTATATTGTTTTCTTTATCACAGTGAAGTTTCTCATAACTTAATTAATGTTTGTCCTTTCCCAGTTTCTGTTCTCATTACAGTTTACCTGTATTCTATAGAACATTATCCATAACAACCTCAATAGAATAAGCACTTGCCTACTTGCCTGGCAATCCCTGGTTCCACCAAAAAAAAAAAAAAAAAAGACACCTTGAGGTTTTAACTATGTAACAGTATCAAAAACCTTAGAACACCTATCTTATCTTTAAACACAATATACAATGGGCCAGATGGGTGACACGTCCTCTTACTTTGATGAAGCACCATCAGTGTATGTAGCTTCTTCATGGCTTCACAAGGGACAGGCTGGAAGTTGTCATGGTTGTGGATGTCACTAGGTGTCCCGTTGCTTACTTCTGTCTCCTTACCGTGGTTTATATTGTCTCTTATTTTCAGTGTTTGAAGGCAAAAGCAAAGCAAAAAACAAAAAACAAAACAAAAAACAAACAAATAAACAAAAAACAACCAGAAAAACACAATCTACAAATGATTTCTAAGATTTTAACCAAAGGTTCAAGTTTTCATTTCCATCAACAGGCAGAAGGTCTACTAATTGGTGATCCAAGTGCTTCCTTCCCACTCAGCGTGGTCTGCAATATGAAACTGAGTGAAGAATAAGTCTTGTCTACTAAGATTCTGTTTAGCTGACACTGGAGATTTCACTTTCAAATTAACGAATATCACACATACAAAAGAATCCATAGGATGCACAATTTAATATATGTATTCATTTTTTTTTTTTTTTTGAGACAGGGTCTCACTGTGCAGTTCAGGCTGGCTTTGAGCTCACTTTTGTAGCCCAGGCTGGTCTCGAACTCACAACGATCCTCCTGCCTCAGCCTCCCAAGTGCTGGGATTACAGGCGTGAGCCACCACGCCCGGCTTATGTATTCATTTTTAAATGGTTTTATTTATAGCATGGATGGGTAATTGTGGTCATTGGTTTTGCTTGCTGTAGTGACAGCATTTAGTTATAGATTTGATCCTTCAAGAGGAAACATGAAACTTGATATGTGTTTTATTTGTAAACTTTCCCAGGTCTTTGACATTTTGAACTCAGCTGAGTTAATCTGTCTCATGAGACATATTTTAATACCTGAAAATATCATTGCTGAATGCATGGTGTCCACAAATCCTAACAGCAAGAATGCGAAGATTTGGCTGGGCTGTGGGCACAGGGACGAAGGGCAGCTCTACTGTCTTGACTTAGGCACTGAAGGACACACTTCGGAGGTAAATCTGAGGACACTTCCAACTGACAGTCTTGTGGAACATTCATTTCATTGGAAACTGAATTGTATACCAGTTAAAAATTACTTTAGAAGAAATTAAATATGAGTTGGTGTAGGAGTATTATTCTAGGTATGACTGAAATATACAGTGGTTGTTTACATTTAAATATTACACTAGAAGACGCGTTGCCATCAGTCCCTTCCAGAATACTTGTCCTCATTTCAGACTCACCCTTTCTGAGGCAGTTCTGGAGGTCCTGTGTCGTGAGTGTCTCTACCAGGTGGAAAAACGTGGTCAGCCCTGCTGCCAAGTGACATCCAGTGGGAAGGTTGGCCCATTGGCACATGATCCTGCGCACCCTTTTGTTGCTGGAAACTTACTAGGATGGCATTACTTTTAAAAGTAATTGTGTACAAGTAAAAAGGAGGCACAGGGATATAGGTCAATGGCATGAGCACCTGCCTGACAAGCACAAGGTCCTGAGTTCAAACCCTGATACAAATAAATAGATAAATAAATAAATAAATAATTGAATAGAGTAAAAAGGAGTTATGTATGTTGGTTTCAGAATACGTTCATTCTGTCTAGTTCTAGGAACATCAGCCAAGCCCTCTAGAGTGCCTTTTCTTCTTTCCAATAGGAAGTGACTGACAGTAGAATTCTGTGCCTGGCCGTGGTTCACCTTCCTGCTGAGAAGGAGAACTGGATTGTGTCTGGGACACAGTCTGGTGCTCTCCTGGTCATCAACATGGACGACAGGACTAAGAGACACACCCTGCAGAAGATGACAGATTCAGTGACTTGTCTGTACTGCAAGTCTTTTTCCAAGCAAAGGTAAGTTTGTCTGCTTAGGTGAGGAAAATCATCTGGCTGTAGGTGACTTAACTGTGTGCAGAATTGTTGCTATGTCCAAAGAGCTTGTTCGGCCTGCTTTCACTGGTTTGCACACAGTAAGGGAATGTGGGAGAGGTCCTAAGTATGTGTGTTGTTTTTCTGCACACAGATTTAAGCTGAGGCAGTCATAAAATAAGTCAGCGATGTCTTTAGGCTCTTAGCCCAGCTGTGATGCTATTTGTGCTTGTTCTGTTGTCCATGTGGATAGGCAGAGTCTCTTCAACATTGAATTTTCATCCATTCCTTGAGTCCATGTGGATATTGTCAGTCTACTGAGTCCCAGGTCACATATTGGTTATCCAACCACCAAATCGGAGAAGAAAGTAATAAATTAACAAGTTGTTAATAGGTAAAAGTGACTTAATTGTTAGACGGAGCGTGGTGGCACACACCTGTAATCCCGGTGTTTAGGAGGCTGAAAACAGGAGGATCGCTACAAATCCGATCTACATAGTGAGACCCTGTAGGCCTGGTACTAAAACACACACACACAAAAATGACTTAATCCTTATCATTTATAGAGCTCTGCCAGTGCAGTTATCAGAGTGGCAGGATTACGGGAATGAGTTGAGTCAGTTGCTGCAATATTTCGGGCAGGATCGCTTCTGGGAGCTGTTTAGGTTCTACTTTGTGTTCTTCTCTGGTTGAGGTGAGCAGTAGAAGAAAAGTAGCAGGATAATGGGAAGCTTAATCTCTTGGTACCTGATAACAGTTCCAGTGTTGGCTTTGCAGTCTACATTATGTGGATATTGATAAAGAAAAATGCCACCAGATGGAGTTAAAGGAGGAAGACATTTCAAGGCTGTGTCGGTGGGTGCGTGGAGGGATTGTATCCAAACCCTCCACCACAAAAAAGTGGGACACTTTTCATCAGAGATGAGCTGCACTTGTGTGAAAAGTTTTGGAGGGCACTGTAGGTAGTGGTGGGGTGCTGATGTGACTGCGCCGCTGGTGTGGCTGTGATTGGCCCCCACAGAGAGGAAAGCCTTGGGGTGTGGCTCTCTTGGTGAATATATTTTGGAGAGGTGGCTCACAGGTCTTTGGGAAGAGCTTTCCTGTGTTGTAAAATTGGCAAGAGGCTGGGAAGAGATTCACATCTCTAAGGGACCAAGAAAGAATTTCTAACTGCAAGTTTTCTCAAGTAAATGCACTCAGAAAAGGGAGGTGGGTCGGGTCTCTGGTCTGAAGGATCTTTTTAAAGTTTAGTCAAGCTGGGGAGCAATGTAAGGTTGTCTTAACCAACATAAATGTTCTTATCTTTTGGTAACAATTTTGACATTTTCCTTTTAGCAAACAAAATTTTCTTTTGGTGGGAACCGCCAATGGCAACTTAGCCATTTTTGAAGATAAAACCATTAAGGTAAATGTTGACTGCATTGTACATCACATTTATTTTAATTACTTAATTTTTTGAATTTTTTTGAGGTCTTATGTAGCCCAGGCTGACCTTAGACTCAGGACAATCCTCTTGCCTCAGATAACCCCTCAATCAACTTATTTAACTTAATCATCTATATTTATCTTAATCATTTCACTATTTACCACCCTCTACATAAACAACAACTTTGATATGCTGTCATTATCACATGTATGAAGCACCACACTTCCTATTATCATTATTATCTTAATAAATTTACTATCCCTAGGAGGTCTTCCCCCCTTGACTGGATTTGCTTCCAAATGAATCATTATTCAAGAACTAGTAAAAAGCAAAAGCATTGTGATTCCAACATTAATAACAATAATAGCCCTACTAAACTTATATTTCTACATACGACTAACATATTCAACAACACTAACACTATTCCCAACCACAAACAATACAAAAACCAAATGATCCTTTAATAACGATAAAACATTAATGATTTTACCCCCTCTAAGCCTTGGGACTACAGGCATGTACTAGCAGGCTCAGGTAGTCTTGCAAATAATAGACTCTCTGAAGGCACTTGCTGCTTGTGTGTTTTATACGAATACACTAGGAATAACAGGATAAGTGAGATCTGATTTGTATTGTTGAGAATGAAAATAATTAAATTTGTATGAGTGCAGCAATAATTCCTTACAAACATATCCTGGAAAAAGTAAGGATACTTAAGTTGTAAATACTAGGTTGTAGCTAGGGGCATAGCTCAGTGGAGCCATGCATGCAATATATAAGGCCCTAGATTCAATTCTAGCACATGTGGGTGCTCATGCACACGCGCGCGCGCGTGCGCGCGCGCGCGCACACACACACACACACACACACACAAAACAGAGACATATACACACACTGAGAATAATAGGTTTTTTGTTAATTTTTTATTTAGCATTAATTATTTGACTTTCTGTTCTTTAAATTCTTGTTTAGCTGCTAAAGCATTTATTCATTCATCCCTTTGTTTGTAGTTCCATCTTTTCAGCCAACTGTCTATCCATTCATTCATACTTGATATTGTATAGACCCAAAAATGTAGTCCTTAAGTTCTTTCTTACACAATTTTTCTTCATGAAGTGAAGCAATTTATTATAAAGATAGTGTTTTGACTACCAGTTTAATTGAATCCTGTTTTATAGCAACTTCAAAAAGTGAATCTAAATCTTTATTTTATTATCTCTAATCATTTGCAATGGAAAGTAGTTTTATGTAGCAAAACCCGTGTAGTGTTTCACTCCACAGATCCTTAATTTATTAGCTGTCTTCTCTGTGTGACTAAGTGTGAAGGTGCCAGGCCTTTGAAGACTCTGAACATAGGGACAGTCAGCACGCCGCTGATGTGTCTGAGTGAATCCACGAACTCCAGTGAGAGGAACATCATGTGGGGAGGATGTGGCACCAAGATGTTCTCATTTTCAAGTGACCTCACCATTCAGAAGCTCATTGAGACGAGGACAAGTCAGTTGTGAGTGACTTTCTGTCTAAGCCATTAATTTATCATTGTCTGTGTTTATTTCCTCTAGCTGTATCCATAATGCCATTATTTCATAATGAAGATCATTGAATGCATACTTTATTTTTCTATTATAAAATGAAACATTAATAATAGAAAATATAGAAAATTCCAGAAAGCAAAAGAACATTAAAAAAAAAAAATCAGGCCTAACCACTTTCAGGATAAAATATGTAAACTTTTAACCATTTCATGATCTCAGTTTCCAAGTGTCAAATTAGACACTTGGAATTAGAAGGTTGTGTACTCAGTATTTTTTTAAAGAGTTCATTTTTATATGTGCACTTTTAGATAATCCCATTAAGGTCTGGTTATAGCAAACAGACCGCAGGAGGAATAAAGCTATTTCTAGATTGGTAACTAATTATCAAAATGTCAACTAAGTTAGTAATAGTTTCAAACAAGAAGAAAACAGAACATTAGTTCCAATTTTTAAATTGTATTTTAACTAAATGCAGTTGGGTCTTTTTCATTATGTCCCTCAATGACAAATAGTATAGGATGGTGGGTGAGAGCATAAATTATAGCTTAAATATTGGCTTTGACTTTGTGAACTTGGGGAAAAGTTTTCAAACCTCAGTGCTCTCTTACTTCATGTTGTAATGTGCTACTCTATCTCAAAGAGATATTTTCAAGATTGATAAAATTAGAATCAGGAGTTTAGCATTATATCCAGTACCTGGTAAGCTCTCAATAAATGTTTATACATATATATATATATATATATATATATATATATATATATATATATATAATTTTTTGTACTGGTGATTGAACTTGGGACCTGTGCTTACAAGGCAGGTGCTTATGCCACTGAGCTGTATATCCCCAGCCCTACTATAATTGTTACTAGCTTACATCAGGGACAATTGTAATTTCATTTTTTTCCTTCATTTTACGTATTTGTACAAGGTTTCATTATGCAGCTTGAACTCATAGTGATCCTCCTGTTTTTAGCCTCCCCAGAACTGGGATTACAGACCTGTGAAACTACACTCAGACTCGTTCATCTGCCCAGGGGCAGCATGGCATGCAGGACCTGGGATTGAAACCTGGTCCCTACACTTGCCAAAGCAGGCACAATTGTAATTTCTGACACCCTCCTAAGTGCCCAACATTCAAAGGCGCACGTATGCTTGACTTTCGTGCTTTGCCCCTTCTCTGCCTGACTCATTGTCCCAGCTGTCCGAGGGTTGGCACCGCAGTGTGCACGGCAGGGCCACGCTGCCTCCAGCTGCCCTTAACGAGCCTCTCCAGGTGGCCCACCACCCTCAGCATGGAGCCCAGCTTCCCCAAGGCTTAGGCTGGAAGACAAATATCTTAAAATGTGCATCACTTTCTTTTATTTTCAAAGGGCAGAAATGGGGAAGAATTAACTTTTACTTATGTTTTGGCGATGTAGATTCTTTTTCCTAATAACTTGATAGGCAATAGCCCTTGTTTGAATACTTGAAGATTCTGCCACTAAAATTATTTTGAACATTTTGTTTCACGGCTATGCATGTAAATTGCTCTCCGTTTTCTAGATGCTCTTCAGAGGGTTTTACTGCAATCTCAATAAGTTACAGATATTAGAGTAATATTTCTTTTAGAAGTTAAATGTAGTATGGAATTCTAGAAAGAACCACATAGAACTGAAATTAAAACTGAAAGCAGAAATAAACATTACTTATTTCTTTTATTTTTTTTAATTAAGGGAAAACAACATAAAGTAGTTCAAAGCAAGTCAAGTAGCCAAGTGAATTTTACATCTAATTCATAGTGTTCAAAGTAGAAAAGAAATAAGTGTAATAGTCTGGCTCCAGGGATATTTTTCTAAATAATGTTAACTTTTCATAAGGCCCATGAGCTAACACAGAGCAGCCCTGCGGGTCTTTCATGGTGCTCTTCGTCTCTCGTCCAGGTTCTCTTATGCAGCTTTCAGCGACTCCAACATAATAGCCGTGGTGGTAGACGCAGCTCTCTACATAGCTAAGAAAAACAGTCCTCTTGTGGAAGTGTGGGACAAGAAGACGGGGAAGCTCTTCGAGCTCATAGACTGCGTGAATGCACTGAAGTAAGCTGTTGTTGCTTCTCACCTGTGACAGCCGTCCTTACGTCTCAGGTTTCACCGAGGGAGAAGCGACAACTTGTTTGTCCTCCTTTCTATCTCTACATCGAGATTTCTTTTTTTTTTTTTTTTTTTGCGGGACCGGGGTTCAAACTCACGATCTTGCACTTGCCACGCAGGCACTTGTGCCTCGGAGCTATCTCCCCAGCCCCTACATCGAGATTTCAAAAGAATAAGAATGCAGGGACAAAACCGCTTGTGCATGCCTATAGCCTCTTTTAGTGTCCAGCGTATTTCATTTGGGCAAAGTAAAAGAACAGGAAAATAATTGAAATGGTTTCTTCACGGTGGCACAAAGACTATTTGCCAATGAAAGCATAGTCATCGTTGGAAGCAACCATAAATCCTCATTACTGGCTGTGTGTCTAGCTGTGTCATAGTACCAAATTTTTGCATGATTATGTTATGTTACCACTTATAATTAAACTAGGAGAATGTCATAAACTGATAGAATAACACACCGAGACGTACTGGTGTGTGTTGTCAAAGACAGGGACTAGTCACCGTGTATTTGAGGATGTCCCTGACATGATGGTGCCTAGAAACATGACTGGCCAATCCTGTTTCCCAGCCATATGCTATGCTTATTCATTTTTATTCTACTATATACATTTGGTGGCATGGAGAGTATTTTAGATCGTACACTGCATCCACAAAGTGAGGCTGCCAAGTTTGCTTTCTCAGGTTCTTTACTATTTCTTGCTGGTGGCTGAGAACCTTTTGGCTCAGATGGGCTGACAGTTCTGCTTGTGGAGGGTCTCTAAGAAAGTTCCAAAATTCCTAAGGTTGGATCCTTAAAATTCTGGACAGGTCATTTTTTAAAAATGAATTAGGCTTTTCACTGGCTCATAGGAAAAATTTAGTGGCTCCTATTTGTAATTTTTACATGTAAGTGATTACGTTTTTATTTTGCCACATTACTAAGATTTGGAGGAAGCTTCTGAAACTTAACTTTTTTTAATATGGCACAAAAGTACTCAACTTTTATTGAACTAAATAACTTGGCTATTTATAAACTTGCACCCATCTTATTTATGGATGCAAGAATTTCTCAAATTTGAGGGACTACCATTTTCTTTTTTAATTTTTTAAAACAATGTATTTAATATAGGATCTATAGGATCTCACTACACAGATCAGAGTCATAGTGATCCTCCTGTTTTCTCCCTCCCAAGCACTGGGATCATAGGCGCGCACCACCACAACTAGTCTCAATCGCAGTCTCAGCATGGCCCAGGGTTGGGGCTGGCACAGCATGCCAGGGCTTGAACCCCAGTTCCTACATATGCCTAAGCAGGTGCTTTAAGCCACTGAGCTATCTGGCTGTCCCTGGGACTACCATTATGTTATCTCTGATAACTTCTGCTTTAAGTGGACAAATAGACTTTTAGGCATTCTGTATTTAGCAAAATTAACATACAATTTAACAATATGTAATATACACAGTCCTTCATGTTCTTGGATTCTACATTGACATTTTCAAGCAGCACAGGATCAAAAATATTATAACATTTAGAACCTATCATGAACAAAAAGGAAGGAAAGAAGGAAGTAAAGAAGAAAGGAAGGAAGGAAGGAAGGAAGGAAAAGAAAGAAGAGAAAGAAAAGAAGGAAAATGTTAGCCATATTTGTGTCTCAAATGCACAGATACTTTCTTGTTCTTATTCTCTAAATGATACCATATAATGACCAGTTACAAGCACCTACCTGGTACTTGATATTGTAAGTAATTTAGAGATAATTTACAGTAGATAGGATGTGCATAGCTGATGTGCCAAGTACTGCATCAGTTTTTATAAGGAACTGAGCACCTGTGATCTTGGTAACTGCCTGGGGGAGGGGGGAGCACTTCCCCTGGGATAGCAGGGCATGGCTGTACTGTCATGTAGCCATGGTAGAAAGAGTATTTCTCTGTGTAATATTACATGTAGATGTACACATCTATCTATATGAAATGCATGTCTATGCATGGAGAAATCTTTTCAATCTCTGAATTACTGACACAAATTATTGATGTGTTCTTTCTTTGTGGTTTTAGGGAACTAGCAGCTGCACCCAACCAGGAATCAAGGCACAAACTGTCCTATTCCGGGAGAGTGAAAGCTCTGTGTCTTCAGAAGAACACTGCCCTCTGGATAGGAACCGGAGGAGGCCACATCTTACTCCTTGAGCTTTCCACTCGGCGAGTCATACGTGTCATTGACAACTTCTGTGGGTCTGTTAGAGTCATGATGGCTGCACAGCTAGGCAAGTTTCTTCCCACTAGGTCTTTTTTTTTTTTTTTTCATATCATCTAAGACTATAAAATATGACTTTAAAAACAAGTTTTATTTGCAGTACCCTAGGGCGTGTGTGTTGAAATGTTGCGTAATAAGGCAGAGGACTGGGATAAAGTCTCAGTAAATTTTCAGTTACCTCAATTCACAACCTGGAGGAAGTATTGGCCCCTGTCCTGAGAGGGAAGCAGGACATTTTAGTCAAGCACTGCGTTGGAGTCTTGGTTTCTTTGTTTTCTTTATTATATGTAAGGCAAAAATAGAACGTATGTAGTGTTGAGTATTTCACATTTTCATCAAAGAAGTTAAAGCTAATATTGACTTTGCTTGTAGTTTGAGTTTCCCACCCTTGTCAAAGAATCCTGTTTGAGTTTTCATTCTAGAAACAAATTTAGATTCTTGTAGCAATACATGCTGAGCTCAGCAATCTGCAAATATTGACAAATGCTACATTTTCCTCACGTACTGTGTCATTTTTTGCTCCTGCTTTTCTGTTTGAATGTAACGGAAATCCTGATAGCATATGGCATCTTTTCCATAGAAGTGTATTTCAATGCCTGTCTTCAATTAATAATTTGACTTAGAAAATAATATTACATACATATGTGTATACAGAGTCGATGACATAAATGACACGGACAAGAGCTTACGTAATTTTGAGTTGTAGGATACCTGGCTATGTTGAAGAAAGCATTTCTTTTGCAAGGGCATATTAAATAGAGACAGGTGTTTTTCATGAATTTGTCTTTATGGAAGTCAGTTGCGCAGAAGGAGTTAATCAGGCACTCGTAGGGATTGTGAACTACTAGGATGTGTCCACGCCGATGCATAGTGGGTCTCAGTAGGCTGTCTCCCTTGTCCTACCCCGCCACCACGGCTCCATTCTCTCACTTAGTTTCTATGTGCTTTGGGACTCCTACAGTTGCTCAACACTGAACTGTAGCGCTATGTCAATGGATTTTGATGGATTTTAAAATACAGATAAATGTAAACACCATGGACACATTTAGGCCCCGCTCCAAGTCCACTGCCACTACCACGTTACTCTCAGAGCTTCTCACCTAGAAGGCTCACACTTTGGATTCCCTGCTGTGCACTATCCCGCCTAAGGGACTCTCACGCACTCTTGCTCTGCTTCGTTTCCTTAGCCGACCTGCTTGCTCGGTTAACAGCACACATTTTAAGATGGAAATCCCAGAGAAGCCAACACTGATTAAACCGGCCTTCCCTTCTCTGGCTCGCCTAAGCCATTTCTGTCATTCTCTGCTGCATAGTTATCATTTTTCCCTATTAATATCAATAGTTTCCCTAGAACATAAGTTCCATGTGGGTTGGGCCTGTGAGTTTCTGTTTAACCTTTACTCCAGGATGACTCTGGGCCTAGTACGTGACAATCTCGGGATGATGATTTGTCAGATGAGTTAGTGAATAAGTGAAGTGGAAAACAGTGTTGTGCATATTGGTGCAGACACCCGCAGACCCTTCTTCCCCACTCTTCCCACCCAAGCCTTGCAGTGTCCAAGCCTCGTACACATTATTTCATTTAATATTATAATTCGGGGAAGTAATAGATACAAAACCTATTTTACAGAAGGGCTAAGTTTTCTCAGAGTCACATATCTGACTGGAAGTGACAGATTCATTTTCTTTAAAAAACAGGTCATCTTCTCGTAGAGTTATTTAATACCATTGATGTGTCTCCTAGAAAAATATGATTTTAACTCTAAAGTGTCTGTGTCTTAAAATGTCAACAACTGTACTTTTTCCTCAGTCTAGTTCAATAGACTATTTTAACACAAAACTGCTGTGTTTTGTTTTGATAAAGGAAGCCTTAAAAATGTCATGCTGGTTTTGGGGTACAACCAGAAAAGTACTGAAGGAATACACCACCAAAAAGGTACTACTGTAGTAGGATACTATATTTCCAAGAGGAAGTGGCATGAATAGTGATAATATATCACCTTATAAATGTATAGTAAAGTTATATTTGATATACATATTATATAACTTTTCAGCATTTTCAGTTCTTCATAATGTAAAAAATTTAGTCTTAAATTCTTAAAATTATTTCCTTGACTTAAAATGGTATTTTAAAAGATGAGATAGACCTACTATCAAATAAGAATTACCTGGAATTTAAATTAAATATAAATATTTCTTCTCACAACTTAAATCAGAGATCTGAAGTTGAATAGTATTTCCAAAAAACCTCTCCTATTATCTTGTTTTGAAATTTTGTTTTATTTTCTATCAGCAAATTTAATAAAAAGGGAAAGCTCTGTTTCTTTCAGAAAATGAAGTAATACACAGTAAAAGATCCACATTCCTCTTGAAATTTAGCAGTTTTGATATGACTAATATTCTCCAAATAGTTTTTCATAAATGAAATTATTAACTCATTATTCAAATTATAATCATATGTATGTAACATCTATCTAAATCAACATATAAATTAGTAAAGTTGAAATGAAAAATGCTTTGTGGTGGATTACTAAAACATGATTTTTTTCTTCTTCTTCTAGAAATACAATCTTGCTTGTCAGTTTGGGACATCAATCTTCCACATGAAGTGCAAAATTTAGAAAAACACATTGAAATGCGACAAGAGTTAGCTGAAAAAATGAGGAGAACATCTGTTGAATGACAGAGGTGTCAGAAACTTTTGTTTTGGGGGTGGGAAAATTGTTCCTTGTAAATATTTCTTTCAGAAAATTTACTTTGAAAGGGAAACTTCTTTTTGAGGTTGCTCTTGTGTATATGAAGGAATGTTTATGTGTTTATTTTTAAATTAAATATATGTAAAATAGCTATCCATGAATATATATTCCAAGAAGCTATTTAAAATGTAAGAGTTCTGTTGCCTGTATGCCCCAATTACTTTAGTGAATTAATTAAAGAATACCTATGAAGTACTTCATTGCTATACTCACGCTACACTAACAAAGCGGTCATTTTTGCTTTTTCTATTCATAATGAAGATGATCTGTATTTTAAATTCTATGGCTGTGTATTTTCTGGAAACTGCAGGCAAAAATTAAAATATTTGGGGCTGGGCATGATAGAGCACGCATGTAATCCCACTACTTGGGAGACTGAAGCAGAAGGATCACTCTGAGTTCAAGGCCAGGGTAAGCTCCATGCTTGATGAGACCTTGTCTCAAAAAATTTATATACAAATATATGTATATATATATATATATATATGTATAGATATTGTATATATACATATATATGTGCAGTTCCTCATGTAATACAGTCTTTCTTAAATTGCTTGAATCACATATGCCTTTAATTTCTAAAGTGAATTTTTGTTAACAAAGCCTGAATTAAAAAGCATTTTAAAGCTGGCCATGGTGGCACATGCCAGCACTGGGGAGGCTGAGGCAGGAAGATTGTCTTGAGTTCAAGGCCAGCCTGAGCCACAAAGTGAGTTCTAGACCAGCCTGAGCTGCAAAGCAGTCATTGGGATATAAATTCTCTTTTTTTGCTACTGCAGACAGTGGTTCATGCAATTTCCTCCACGAGAAACCGTAAAACTGCTGGTGAGAAAGCATAGAAGTTATAATTCTCCTTTCAGAGAAGTATATGCTCATTCTTTTTAAAAATGCATTTAGTCTACAGGGTCTACAGGGTCTCACAACACAGGTCAGACTTGCAGTGATCCTCCTGTTTGTAGCCTCCCAAGTTCTGGGATTCCAGGCATGTGCCACCACACCCAGTCTTGATCACTGTATCAGCGTGCTCTCGGGGTAGGGCTGGCTCAGCATGCTGGGATTGAATCTGGTCCCTGAGTCAGCTATGCAGGTGCTTTAATCGGCTGAGCTTTCTGGCCACCCCTTAAGTACTTTTTTTTTTTTTTTTTTTTTTCTGGTTTTAGGGATTGAATTTAGGACCTTGCACTTGCTGAAAGCTTATTGGTTGGTGTCACTTATACCTAGAGTGGGACTTCCTGCTGTGTGAAGGCAGTCATCCAGGTGCACCTGCTAGGTGCTCCTTACTCAAGTGGACATCACAACTGTCACACCCAAGCCTATGGGAACAAATGTGTAACTCAGTGTTCACTTCACTGAAGAAAATGAAACTTGAGCTATCCAGCTGAGCAAAGCCAGCTGCTAACCTGATGTAAATTAGATCTAAGTTGCTCAAATGTCTTTCCACACTAGAATTGCTGCCACATACAAATGTGATGCTTTGAGTGTCATTTCTATCTTTTAAGAGCACATTTGGCAAACTTATTAGCTCTGAGCAAAATACATTATCCCCAGCAGTTCTTCATGACAGAATAGCAGGCCTAGTTAATTTTCTCAGAATCAACTGGCATTAATTATGACTTTAAGTTTCCTTCTAGTAAAGGTAATCAAATTAAGCTTGACAGATATTCTAATTTCAAAGGAATCCATTCTTTAATGTGTTATGTAGGCTGGGTGTGGTGGTGCATGCCTATAATCACAGCACTTAGAAAGCTGAGACAAGAGGACTGCCATGAGTTCAAGGCCAGCCTGAGCTACAAAATCAGCTCAAGGCCAGCCTGAACTGTACAGTGAACCCCTGTCTCAAACAACAAAACAAAACAAAAAATTGTTACATAATCACTAACAAAACATACATTACAGGGGGGTTCTTTATTCCTGGATTTGCTCCTTGTGGCTTTTTATGTATATGTTACTTTTTAAACCAAAGAATTATAGAAAAATAAGTAAATGGGCATTTATTTAAAGAGAATAATAAATATTTAAGGCATGTGTATGTTTTTAAATCCTTGTGAGTGTGTTATTTCCACATGTCTGCTATCTTTTGTGTGAACTACTATAATAACCTGCGTATAAAACACTTGACCATAGGAAGGCACACTTTTCTTGAGAGTAAAGGATTATATAAACTGTATTGTAAATTGTTGAGCCAAAGGAGTGGAACAGCTGATGTAGACCAAAACTACAATCATTTTGTCTTTCCTGATTAGAGCCCTAAAATAAACTAATCATCATCAAGACATAAGCATTTTATCTTAACAGAAAGTATTTCTTTTTTTATTCATGATACATTATTGATTTTTTAAAAAAAATTATTGCTTTTAATAAGAAATAACCATATGACAGTTTCAAAACACACTAGTAGTACATTTGCATAATTGATACAATGCATGATGTTGTCCTCATAGTAGTTTTACAGAGCACAGGGTGTAGATGTGATAAAATTTCTAATTGTTTTTATACAAAAAATTTCTTCTCATTGAACTAGGAGTAAGTAGTTGTATACGTAATCCAGTGTTCCATAATTGCAATGGATTATTGGCAGAACTGGCAGTGTTGGAAGCTGTTGATTGAAGCCTTTTACAGCTCAGCATATTAACCTAGCTTTGCATTTTATGCCTTGTAGTTAAACTTTTATGCTGGGTGGTTAAGGGCAAGTTAAAACAAGACCTGTATAACAAAATCTGTAACTTTTGTATCTCCCAAGGTCAAACAAATCCCCTCAGGATTAACTTTGAAACGATGTACAGTGCTTTGTAGCACTATTGTCAGTGTCAGCCGTCTGGATGAGTCACGGCCATTGCTTGACCAGTTTGCTGTCTGTGAAAGCATGAGAGAATGTTTTCTCTCTAGGGTTTGCAAAAGGAACCTCTCCAAATCCAGTTCTGGCCAGCACTGTTCTCTTTTAAACTCAACAGCAAGTTATTATTTTTTTAAATCAGGATAGTGAAATATATTGATGAAACAGCAGCTTGAAAAATGGTGAAATATTCTATATTGAAAGTGAATTCCCAAATTGTCAGATACCAAGGATAAAGTTCCAGGCTGTGGGCAATTAGCTTCTTGACATGGCCCATCACGTAGGCAGCTGTGGCACCTAACCTGTAAAAATGCTTTTAGCCAGGAGTACGGTGACATCAGAAAGGCTGCCAATTCTGAGATACTCAAATTCTGATTTTTCCATTCTGACTGGTTCCCCATCCACAATACCATTGTTTCCATAACAACTCAGCATCCGATGTTTGAAGGTAGGTAGGTACTGTAACTGCACGTCGGTGTTTCTCATCAGTGAAGGCATGCGGTGTGTTTTAGCACCTAGAGCTTCAAGTGTCAAGGAGACACTGAGAAAAAGGCAACCCTGGATGTGCAGAGCCCTGTGTGCCCTGGGCCCTGAATTCCAGCCTCACCTGAGAAGTCCGGGTCTGAAGGCGTCTATGCAGGAGAGGAATGAATACTCATGGCAGTCACGGGGCTGCCACGTGGCATTCATAACCCATTGTCCCCACAACCGTCAGCAAGGGACAGCTAAATGCTCTCCAGCATCTTAGCTGTGTTACTCAGGCCTTAGCTTCGCTGCACTTACCCACTTGTGCATTACCAAAAGGGTATTGTTATCACTTACTTAGGAAAATGCCACACAATGGAATGAATTTTCTTACAGGAATATTTTGAGGAGAATCTCTGGCCAGACCAGTCAAGATTCTGGGAGGAAAGCAACATTTTAGAAAAGGCTAATCTTTAAGCTGAGATTTTCAGGATGTGGACAACAGCCTCCAGAATGAGGTAAATGCTCTAGCTGAAAGATCATGGGGCACTGTCTTAAGAATATAAGCTTTTGAAAAGAAATCGTCCTGTCAAAGACTGAAATTTGTGGCAACTTCTCAATCCTTAAGACTTTTTAATTCAGAAGACATTTAATATACAGCAGACACTTAAGTGAGTATATACATAAGAAAAATATCCCTTTGTGTTGGAGCAGTACTTATTATGAAATGACAGAGCATAAGGCTAATGAACTCTTTGGGAGAGATTCTAGAATGAAAGGAAAGATACTTTGAATACTGATTTAATATTGTAAACTAAAAACACACACACAAAAAAATCTGTGGCTTTACATATACAGCAAGGGATTTTCCCTGTCTCATTACAAAACAAACACCAAGGAAAGCATCTTCTATCATATCAGAAAAGGATGCGTAGAGATCCTGCAACCTACTCTAATTACTTTTAGAACTACTCTAAAGAGCAATGCTTAAGAGGAAAAGATTGCATAGTGAGAGGCTTGGGTCTAAATCCCCAGGGGCAACATCTACTAGCTCAAACGAACTGGAGAAACTTGCCCAGCAAGCCAGAGAAGCTTATCCCTCATCTCATGAAAATGAACCTTGTCTGTAGGACACCATGGTTATGCACAGGCTGTGCCCCACCGAAGTCCCATGTACTCAGCAGCAGGGCTTTGGAAGGGGAGGGAGTCACAGGAGCTGTACTCACTGGTGAGTTAAACCTCTTCGTGAGCTTGTATCTGAATGTGTGCTTGGGAAGGAGGTCCTGGCTGTGGGGAGTGGGCCACTGGGGGCAGCCTCGCACGGCACCTCCCCTCTCAGTGCTTCCCTCAGTCTTGGTACAACATCTCCTTACTGGCTGCCCTGGTAGTCTGAGCTAGCTTTCTCCTCCATTCCCCTCCCCCATCCTCAGTTCGTACTTTGGAGCTGTCTGACCATGGGACAGAACGCTAAATCCAAAATAAACCTCTTCACCGTAGTTGTGACTATTAGGGCAGGCAAATGACTACTAACTCTAGAAGGTTCTAGGGATTCAAAAGGATGGGTGAAATTGAAGCTGAGCAACGAGACAAAACTCCTTATTCAACCTAAAGATTATCTTTCACAATAATCAGGTCTAAGTTTGTTTTCTTTACTGTTGTGAATTTGGCAATTCCCCCAAGAGGCCCCAGGACACCTACCTCTCTTGCTGTTCAGCAAGTATTGTCAGGAACTGACTGTGTATAAACGAGTGTCAAGAATAGCCCAAGGAAATAATCTTTGTTCTCAGGATTTGTAGGACTGAAAAAATTGTCTCTGGACCAGGTGATTAGGAGATGCTGCCCCTCATTTGGCTGCAAACCTCCAGCTGTGAAAGGGTATCCATGAGACAGCGATCACCCTCGCCTGTAGAAGGTGCCCTGAGCACCCTCCTGGCAAGATGGACCTTGGACGACAGTGCTCTAGCTTCATGACTATCCCACTCCTCGAAAAAGTGATGTTTCTTGACTTCCGTCTTGATGTCTTTGGCCTGTCATCTGGAAAATGTGACAGACTGCATGGGAAATTATTGATTCCCAAGCAAGGCATAAGAAAGTACCATTCTGTAAGGAACATCATCCTGGATATCAGTGTCACTGAAAATATGCTTCCCTGGGACCTTGCACGTTAGGCTATGTGGCATGTCCTTTGGTAGCCATTCTTGCATGGTATTAGGGATAAACCCTTAGATGCCAAGGAATTTTATTTAGCTGGCCAGGCAACCAACTTGCAGCCCTGAAAGAAACTCTACTGAGTTTCTTTCCACTGACAAACTCCACCAGCTCTAATTCTGATTTTCTTCTTTCAAGGAAAGCCATGACCAGACCTGTGCAGACGAAACATCTCTTGCTATCTTCGTCATGCCCGTGCCATTGACTTCCTGTCCAGTTCCATTGCATTTACTGATTTATTTTTTGTACCATGCTGGTCTAAATTCCACGAAGGCCCATAATAGCGGGGACATTTCCTTGTGTCAAAGTAAAGATGATCATTTCAAGAAAGTGACCTGCTTTTCTTTGTCTAACTTCACAGAAATCACCACATTACATGCAAGTCTGTCAGTGGTTTAACTGCAGGTGTGCTTGATTTGCTAGTATAACGATCAGTACAGTTGATTACATTTATGGTTTTCTTCTCTCCTGAATTGCCTGCAGCTGCTTATTTCCTGAAAATATACGCTGGGTTCAGAGCAAGGGGACGTGCAGCAGAGGAGGAGAGCTTGCTCTGATTGCGGACGTTGTTAGAAGTTTGAGGCAGCCGAAGAAAACAACACTAAGGATTAGAATCAAGGAATGGGTGCAGCGACAGAGAACTGTAATCCCAGCTACTTGGGAAGCTGAGGTCAAAGCACTGAAGTTCAAGGTCAGCTTGTGAGGTAGAATGAAGAGCCAGGACAAGCAGTACTCCATGGGGTAGAGCACTGAGAGATTGACAGAACAAGGGCGACTATTTCAGAACACCAGAAGACCAATAAAGGTCACTCCAAGGCCCCCAGATGTAGAGTCCTTTTTGGTTCTTATCATGGTACAGGAAGTTTATCTTTGCAATCCCATGGAAAGTCCTGGAATTCTAGTGAGTTAATTTCAATCTACTACTTCTAGTGCCACCCATGATAAGAAGGACACTAAGCCATATCTGTGGTTACGGGGAGCCAGGGGGTCCTAAGTCCAGCTCAGATGATGGCTGTCCAGAACAAAGGCCTAACCCAGGGCGGGACCCAGGTTTTATTCATTCATGAAGAGAGGAGTGGCTTGAGGGTGAGTGATTGCGAGAATGGAAGGAAGCAGGTGAGTGCTGTGAGCTGGGCTGGGTAGGGGGCCTGAAATCACCTCTGTGGTATGCAGAGAGAAGGGTATGCAGAGCGAGTGATCTGTGTTACACAATTTGAGGTAGAATCTAATGTTTGGGGATCAGTAGTTCAGCTATGATGTGTAATTTTTGTGCCCTGAGGTGTCACAGCCTCTATCTTGAGGCTGGATCCCAGCTGACAGCATGGAGCACAGCGTCCCCCTCCAACCCAGCTCTTAGGAAGCCATGGGCCAGGCAACTCTGGCCTTGTTGCCTTACTTCAAAGAAACATATGAGCACCTCGGCTGGACTGATTTGCATTGCTTAAAGCAATGGTGGGGATAAGGACAAAACCTAGCCAAGCTGGGCACTTAGCAATACGTGAAAGCAGGGCCAGATTTAGCCAAATGGAGATAAGGGTGTTCCTTTTCAGGAGCCACCCAGGTGTTCCTCCACAAACAGACAAGCACAATCCCCAAGGAGCAGGGCCCTAGTCTGCATGCCACTTATCTTGCATTTTGAAATTAGATGCCACACCACCTTTTGTAAAAACTTCCTATGGTCGAAAACAGCTCCTCCTGATGGGTGGGGTGGAGTCGGGCACCCTTTCGGGCCTTGGCTTCCTCAACCTCCAGCTATGGATACCCCCATAATCCCAGGACCTAAGAGTCCCAGTGTCTGCCCCTGTCAGACTGTGAGCTTTCCTCACTGGCCTGCTTCTACTCTATGATGTGCACCTTTGCTTCTTTTGTTTTTAATACATCTTACTCTCGGTTCTTTAGAATATCCTGCTTGATTCTTTGTTTGGGATGCCATGAGTCTGGAAGCAACTCCCCCCAGAGTTTCCATTCAGTTACACGTGGGCAAGTCAGTGAGACTCTATCTCAAAAGTACAAAAAGGGCACTGAGGATGTAGTTTGGTGGCTCAGTGCTTGATTGAATCCCTAGTGACACACATGATCCTACACATACAATTCACTGGATGCAAAAAATTATCTTGAAATGTAACTTACATACAATCAACCTTTTCTAGCTCAGTCCCTCCTCACACCTCAGGAATGTGGGGTTTGCTATGTGTTTCATTTCCACAGTAGCTGAGCTAGATTACTGACTAGCAAGATTACATAGAAATGGGACACCGTTCTCTTGAGATAAAGTTTTACATTCCAGATTTCTGGACAGTCTCCCTTTTTAGGCACTAGGAAATTATAAAATAAGTGAGATCATTTCAGTTTTGTGTCTTTCTGGTTTGGGTAAAGTTGGAAAGCACTTTCAGGTTCAATAACTGTATTTAGCAAGTAGGATTTTATTTCAAAGATAAATATAAGCTTTAGCCACACACAGTAGACTGCCTTTATTGGTGCATGTTTCAGAAGTAAACAAAAGTGTTAGCACTATGCCCTAAGACTAAGTGAATTGTTGTATTAAGCTTTTAAGTAAATTTAAACACATTTTTACTAACTGCTTTTGATTATTTTATATACTGTAGTGTTCCATAAATATAATCACTATATTTCAATTATGAGAAATTTGGTATTTGTTCATTGACTACTGACATTTTTCTTTTCTTGTTTGGATTATTGACTTTATACTAAAGAAAATGGCTTTTCAGCTGTTACTTATTTTCTATTATGTCATCTGTAAATTACTGTCCTTTCAAACAGTTTTTATACTTTTAAGGTGATATAAATAGAAATGTTGATGCAATTTGAAACATTGACTAAAAATTTTTATAGCACTATTATAAATGATAGAAAAATGTAAGGCCACAGAGAGAAGTGATTAACATGTATAGTGTACCTAAGAAGGGTCATCTAGAGAGAAAACATTCTCTCAGGCTTTCCCAGAGAGCCAATGGGTCAAGCAATGATCATGACTTGTCCAGATGGCTGAAACTGACAAAAGATCTTCAAGGCACTGTACATGGTTCTAGGGGTAAATACTGAGGAGATTTGACTGGCTTTGTCAGGTAGCAATAGTTACATTTTTAGTTATATAGGTCTTGCTTTATCTCAGTCTTAACCATCCAGCAGAAAAGTGTAACAGTGAGGTATAAAAAGTAATGCCATATTAATATGCTAAACTATAAAAGGATCAAGTCAACAACCTATGACAATTACCAGTTGTGCTGATAACTCAGTACTATTATGGACTGTTGGACTATATTGGGCTATTTTGCTGAACTCAAATACCTACAATCTTTGGACTGGCATCAAATATGAAAAGGTCCTTTAAAGACTTCTCCAGATATAGCTTCACTAACTGCAATGCAACACCCATCCCTGACAAAACAAAAGAGAAAAGGGAGATATGTTGGGAGCCATGGAAGTTGGGAAATGGATGAAAGGTGTGCAGGTGTGACTAGGCTTCAGTGCCTACAGCAAACAAGCTACCTCAGTCCTTAGATAAACATCCTATCTGGTTAAGGTCAGCTATTAGTTGCTAGGCAACTTTGTGTCACATGTTACTAACTTTGCAAATGTATAAATAAAGGAACATTTTGTTGTGGCAAAAAGAGCAAGAAATAGAAAAAGAACAGAAAATATAAAGAAAACTAACTTTATTCCTTGTGCAACTAGAGTTTTCGTCAGAAAGTTTTTGCCTGCATCTATGTCTTCAAGAGTTTTACCTATTTTGTCTTCCAGCAGATTAAGTGTTCTTGTTCTAATGTTGAAGTCTTTTATCCATTTCAGTTTCTGTTTAGTGTATGCTGAGAGAAATGGTACAGTGCTATAAAAGCCTCTCAAGTTCAGCCTGGCACTATTATTATCAAAGAGGCTGTCTTTCCTCCAATGGAGAACTTGGCACTTTTGTCAAAAATAACATAACTGAGTGCACCTGGAATTATTTTTACATCTCCCTTTCAATTGATCCACACCTCTTTTTGTTTTTTGCAAATACCATAGTGTATTGATTACTGTAATTTTGTCATACGATGGTCAGCCAGATAGCTCAGTGGGTTAAAACTCCTGCTTAGGCAGGCACAGCAACCTGGATCCCATCCTTGGGCCCCACTCCTGGGGGCAATCTGAGATGGTGATTGAGGCTGGGCATGGTGGCGTGCACCTGTAATCTCAGTGCTTGGGAGGCTGAAAATAGGAGGATCACTATGAGTCTAATCTATGTGGTCAGATCCTGTAGACCCTGTACTAAAATACATTTTAAAAATTGTCACATAACTTGAGGTCTGGGATTATGAGCTCTCCCTCTGCTCTCTTGCCCTTGTGGCTTAGAATTGCTTTTGCTCTTCTAAGTCTCTTAAAGTTCCCTAGGAATTTTAGGATTGCTTTGTTCAGTTCTGTAAGAAATATTATTGGTATTCTGATTGGAATTGCACTGAATGTATATCACAGTTTTTGAAAAATGGCCATCTTAACTATATTGGTTCTGCTGTTTGAGGAAGAGGGAATATCTCTTCCATTTTTAAAAATTTCTTCTTTGATTCCCTTACTCAGAGTACTATGTCAAGGTACTCAGAGTACACTGTAGTGTCTCTCACTTCCTTAGTTAGGTTAATTCTTAAGTATTTCATACTATTCATACCACTGTGAAAGGTGTTATTTCCCTGATTTCTCTCTTAATGAATTTGTGATGGGTGTACAGGAATGCTATTGGTCTTTGAGGGTTGACTTTATATTTTGCTGTGCTACTGAATTTGATAACTGGTTTTAGGTATCTTTTGGTGGAGATTTTGGGTTCCTCTATGCAAAGGATCATGTCATCAGTAAATAATGACTGCGTAATTTCTTTCCATACCCATACCCTTTTATTTTCTTCTCATTTCTAATTGTTATAGTCAGCATATGTTAAACAAAAGTGCTGCCTCTTTGTCTGATTCCTGATTTTAGAAGGAAAGGTTTTAGCTTCTCTCCATTAAGTAAAGGTATTCACCTCTTTCCTGTAATCTTTTATATTGATTTTCAATTTATTTACACTTTGGGCTTCTCCTAAAATGTATATATATTTCTTGAGCCATTTATGTGTAAACAGCTAAATAGACTGCTTCCAAGATTAAGCTGTTATGAATTATGGTGCTATAAACATGGCTATACCTGTGTCAATCTATTATGATATCTAACTCTTTCATGAAGATACTCAGAAGATACACAGCTAGATCAAATAAAATCTCAGTTTTTGGTTTTCTGAGGAGTTGTTACACAGATTTCCATAGTGGTTCCACTAGTTACATATTCCCTACATATTCCCAGCAACAGTGTAGAAGGGTTCTTTACCCTCACAACTATATATATATATATATATATATATATATATATATATATATATATATTCATATATAATTGTATACATATATAATTGCTGAGATGTTGAAAAAATCTATTATTTCTGGAGTAAGATGAAATCTCAGTGCTTTTTAAGATTCATATTTCTCTAATGGCCAAAGGTGCCAAGACTTCTCCTTGCACCCATTGGCCATTTCTATTTTGAGAAGCTTGTATTTGTTTCAGTTTCCCATTTTGGGGTGAGTCTCTTTACTTGGAAGGTTCTGACATTGTTCTGTTCTTTGTTTTCTAGTTATGGTTCCTCTGTCTTAGGAGAAACAGGCATTTTTTCCCCCATTCTGTGGCTTACCTTTTTACCTTATAGTTATTTCCTTTGATATGCATAGATTTTTTTTTTTAATTTAAAAAAATTTATGTATTTAGTACAGGGTCTGCAGGGTGTTCAAGCTCTCATTATGTAGATCAGACTCGTGGTGATCTTCCTGTTTTCAGCATCCCAAGCACCGGGATCACAGGCCTGTGTCTCCACACCCAGTCTCAGTCTCTGTCTCAGCATGCCCAAGGATTGAACCCCGGTCGCTGGGCCCTGCCTAAACAGGCACTTTAGCTCACTAAGCTATCTGGCCGGCCCTTGGTGTGCATAGATTTTTAACTAGTTATAGTCCCATTTGTTGACTGCTGGTGCCATTGCTTGTGCTATTGCTCAGAAAAGGACAACAGCTCAGGAAGTCCTTTCGTGTGTCTCCAACTTAAATGTTCAAGAATTTTGCCCCCGCCATCGTTAGCAGACTCAGCATTTGGTCTCACTGTGTAGCTGCTTGATCAATTTTGCTTTGACTGTAGTACGCAGCGAGAATATGGCTCTAGATTCATTCTTCAGGGCGTGGATAAGCAGTTTGCCTGCACCATTTGTTAAAAGGTTAAAATTTTTTCTCTGGCAAATAATTTTGGCCCCTTTGTTGAAGACTGGGTGCATGAAGGTACCTGACATTTTGTCTGCATATTCTAGGTTTTTTTTTTTTTTTTTTTTTTTTTTTTTTTTTTTTTTTTTTTTTTTTTTTTTTTTTTTTTTTTTTTTTTTTTTTTTTTTTTTTTTTTTTTTTTTTTTTTTTTTTTTTTTTTTTTTTTTTTTTTTT